>JAOXYA010080638.1:0-11341 GCA_028565675.1 Sorex palustris
CATCCCATAGGGTCCCCCGAGCACCGCCAGGAGTAACTCCTGAGTGCAGAGCCAGGAGGAACCCCTGTGCATCGCCGTGACCCAAAAGCAAAAAAAATAAATAAAAAAGAAATAAAAAAGAAGAAATCCCCTAGGATATAGGGCTCATGTTAACTAAAAACCCCAGACTGTCCCCAGCCCCAGGGATGAATTGGGCTGGGGTTGGAGAGTCAAGCTGGAGGACTAAGGGGAAGAGAATGGTGTCACCTCTTCCAGGAAGCCCTCCCTGGTCTGCTCCCTTCCCACACCAGCTCAGAACCCTCCTTGGAGTGCTCCCATCCTTGAGTAACCTGAAGCATCAAGGCGTGGAATTTTCACCTTTGTGGGTATCCGCCCCCTGCCCACCCCCGTGGTGAGTCTGTGGGGGAGACAGAGACCCCCCCCTTAACATTTTTCTAGAACGTGCCTTCCCAAGAGAAGAGGCGCGAATGAATGAAAGTGGCTTGATGAGTACAGAGACACTCAGAGAGGCAAACCGCCTGGGCGAGATTCCCCAGCACCGATGACGGTGGCAACGACGTGTGCGACGGGAACCCACCCCTTACCCCCACCCCAGCCCGGCTCGACCCCCCCCATTCTCCCCCCCGGTCCCCCCACCCCCGTCCCCCCTCCTACCGTGTTGTAGAACTCAGCCACCAGCTCCGAGTGCTGGAAGTTGCTCTCACACCAATCCACCTCGGAGCTCTGGTAGGCGAAGATGCTAGGCATCCTGCTGGCGTGCCTGTCTCCTGCGGGCTGCGGCTGCCACCGGGTGTGAGGGCAGAGCTGGAAGGGCCGGGCCACGCCGAGGCGGGGAGGAGAGCACAGCCCCGTGCCCCGCAGCAGGCCAGGAGGAAAAACCTGCTGGACCGCTCCTTGCTTACACCAGGACGGGCGTATTTCGAGGTGCCAGCAGCCCTGGGCATCTGGCAGAGGGGCTGGCAGAGGGCAGTGAGGGGTGGACATCCAGTAGGGACGGCCCCAAGGGGCTGGAGCCAGAGAACAGCGGGGAGGGCGTTGGCCTTGCACGCAGCCGACCCGGGTTCGATCCCCAGCATCCTGTGTGGTCCCCTGAGCACCGCCAGGAATGATCCCTGAGCTCAGAGCCTGGAGGAAGCTCTGAGCACCGCCAGGTGTGGCCCCCAAATTAAAAAAAAAAACAGACATGAAAGAACCCAGGAGCGGGGCTGGAGCAATAGTACAGTGGGTAGGGCGCTGGCCTTGCACGCAGCAGACCCGGGTTCAATTCCCAGCATCCCATATGGTCCCCTGAGCACCGCCAGGAGTAACTTTTGAGTACAGAGCCAGGAATAATCCCTGTGCTTCGCCAGGTGTGACCCAAAAAGAAAAAAAAAAAAGAACCCAGGAGGGGCTGGAGCGATAGCACAGCGGGTAGGGCATTTGCCTTGCACGCGGCTGACCCGGGTTCGATTCCCAGCGTCCCATGTGGTCCCCTGAGCACCGCCAGGAGTGATTCCTGAGTGCAGAGCCAGGAGTCAGCCCTGAGCATTGCCAGGTGTGCCCCCCCAAAAAAAATTAAAAATAAGTAAAATGAAACTTAGATTCAGGGGGGCAGAGAAGAGAGATGATCAAAGGTCTGGAGCCTGTGTTTAGCATGTGGGGTTTTGGGGTTTGTTCCGGGCCACTGCATGGACCCGTGAGTACTGAGCCAGGAGTATCTCTCCAGCACTGCTGGGTGTGGTCTAAACAAATGAATTGGGAGGTCATAGATGGGGAGGTTTGCTCCTCGTCGTTCATGGGGAAACAGGTGAATGCACACACACACACACACACACACACACACACACACACGAGTCCCCTGCCCTGTGATCATGACAAGCTGCAAGAAAAGATTGCAGGCTTGGGACTGGAGTGATAGCACAGCGGGTAGGGCGTTTGCCAGGCACGCGGCCGACCCGGGTTCGATTCCCAGCATCCTATAGGGTCCCCTGAGCACCGCCAGGGGTAATTCCTGAGTGTAGAGCCAGGAGGAACCCCTGAGCATCGCCAGGTGTGACCCAAAAAAAATAATAATAATAATTTTTAAAAAAGAAAGAAAAGATTACGGCCTTGTGTTTTTTTTGTTTGTTTGTTTGTTTGTTTGTTTGAGAAGTGTTCAACTCCCACTGTGCTCAGAGCTCACTCCTGGCTCTGTGCTCAGGGATTCCTCCTGGTGGTGCTCAAGGGACCCTATGGGATGCCAGGGATAGAACCTGGGTCAGCTGCATGCCAGGCCAGCGCCCTCCCCACTGAGCTCTGGGTCCAGCCACAGTGCAGGCACTTGATCACCAGTTTCATGAGCTCAGGCACACCAAAGTCTGTGGCCACGACCCTCTGATTCAGAGGTGACCCCAGTATGCCGACCCCCGTAAAGGCTCCTCTCAGGAGCCTGGAACATGGCCAACCCGGGTACGATCCCCAGCCGGTCCCCCAAACTCCTGGCAGAGTAATTTTTTTTTCTTTTTGGGTCACACCCGGCGATGCACAGGGGTTACTCCTGGCCCTGCATTCAGGAATCACTCCTGGTGGTGCTCGGGGGTACCCTATGGGATGCTGGGAATCGAACCCGGGTCGGCCGCGTGCAAGGCAAACTCCCTTCCCGCTGTGCTATTGCTCCAGCCCCCGCATACGTACTTTTAAAACATACAGTTTTGACAGTTTCGTGACTATAGTCTCAAAGGGTATTCCCTTTGAGAATGCACTTTTTAAATTTTATTTTATTTCAGTGAAGTTGGGTAATTTCTTGCTTGTTTGTTGCTTTGGGTCACACCTGATGATGCTCAGGGGTTTGCTCCTGGTGCACTCAGGAAAACACTCGTGGCAGTGCTCAGGGGACCATATGGGATGCCAGGAATCGAACCCGGGTCAGCCGCGTGCAAGGCAAAAGCCCTCCCCGCTCTGATTTTCATTCTTTTGCCGGGACCCCCAGCGCTGTTGGGTGTGGCCCAAACCCGGCAAGCAAGAGAGAGTGAACTGTTCTCCAGGGGTCCTGGGACTTATGGGGCCTCTGAAGGTGGGCTTGGCCTCCAGCGCCGGACTCACCGTCCTCACCCACTCACGGGGCCCCCTCCTCCGCATGGGGCTGAGTCCTCTGGGGCTGTTATTCTGGGAGGAGATGGCCATTTTAGGCTATTTGTCTCTCTAAGCGGCAAGCGGCGTGCCGGGCTGCTCCCGTGGGAACCGGCCGGTCGGAATTTCTCAGACTCTAGGGGACAGGGGTATTAATAGTCAACGGCCGCCTCGAGCCTCTAACAGGATGGCTGCGTGGACTCTGGCCATGGGGACAGCTGCAGCTGTCCGGGGTGACCAGGCCCTTTTGAAGTCACCAGCTGCTCTTCGAAGTTTCTCACGGGCTCCTGGTGCCGAAGCTGGAATCCAGAACCCAGGATTGGGTTCTGAGTTGGACTGGCAGGCAGAAATGTCAGGCTTGGTCCCCAGCACTGCCTGGTCCCCCTGAACACCTCTGGGTGGGGCCCAATGGCAAACACAAAATAGAACAATGGAGAGAGGCCAAGGCAGGCCCTTGCTTTGGTGCTGAGGGGGACACATTCCAGTCTCTAGATCTGTTCCCCCGAGGGTAGCATGTGCCAGAAATAGAAACCAGAAACCAGCCTGTGGGGATGGAGTGGACAGGGCACTTGTCTACACACGGCCAACCCGAGTTCGATTCCCGGCATCCCATAGGGTCCCCCGAGCCCCGCCGGGAGTGACTTCTGACCACAGGAAAAAGTCTTGAGCATCACCGGGTGTGGCCCCCAAACCCAAAAAAAAAAACACACAAAGAAGAAATCTGTTACTCATCTCCACTGCCCTTGACTCCGGTGACCACTCCTGGCTTCTTCTTTCTGACAAAGAAGCGTTTGGGGCTGCGTCACACGCCCATTTATCAAGCACTTCCCTTTTCCACGGGGGACCAGGAACACCTCACTGCTGGCCTGAGATCATGATTTCCTGTCGGGAAATGTGGCCTTTTGTTTCCTGCCTCGCTGGTGACCGCAGGCCACGGAAGGGGTTTTCTGGTGTGATAGGGGGCTACAGCTGGCAGAGCCTCTGTGGCTGGCATTGCGGGGTTGGGGCCTGGGACCCCCATCTGCAATGCCGGTGCCCCCTTCCCCAGTGCATGGAGCTCTGCCCCCGGCCAGGGACGGGCATCTGTGGCCGGGTGAGAGAAGACGTAGTGGAAAGTTTGCAGCCCTGATCCAACGCCCTGAGGTGGCACATCGGGAGTGGGGTGGGGTTCTCAGCAGCTCTGAGGCTGGAGAGATTGAATCTCCAGATGCCTTGCGCCCAACCCGCGCCCGTCCCAGATGATAAAGGGGTTCCCGGGGCCTTTCCCCTCAAACCCTCCAAATTTGAATTTAACAGAAGCTGCCTCTCACACGCAACCTGGCCAGGCCCAGGACCTTGGAGGGGGGGGATGTTCCCCCCCTTCAGAGCCGGGACAGTCTGGGCCCTGCTGTCCTCCAGTGACCCCGTGTCGCCAGCCCTGGCCACCCCAGCAGCCCGGGGGTCCTGAAACAGCCGTCCCTGTGCAGGTGGAGACCCTGGGCTCGAGGGAATTACTAGCCAAGTCCCTGGCCCCAAGGACACCCCCTGGCTCCCCTCAGGGGCCCCGCGGGACTCAGAGGCGCCCTCTGTTGGCGAGGGAACCTGCCCTGTCTCACGGACCCTTCCGGAAGCGCCTTGGCCTGAGGTCTCAAGGGCCGAGCATCAGACTGCTGGCTGGGCGCTTGCTAGCCCCGTGCCAATGGCGATTATGAGGGACACGGGAGAGCATGTGTGTTCGCATGCGTGTGCTTGTGTGCATATATGTGCGTGTGTGCATACTTGTGTGTGCATTGTGCACAGGAGTGCCTGAGTGCGTACATGTCTGTGCGTGTGTGCACACATGTGTGTATGTTGTGCACGTGTGTGTGCATGCATGTGTGTACATACAAGTGTGTGCATTGAGCACATGTGTGCATGCATGCCTGTGTGTGTACCTACACGTGTGCATTGTGCATGTGTGTGCGTGCGTGTATGTGCGTGCGTGCATAAATGGGTGTACTGTGCACGTGTGTGCATACATGGGTGCATTGTGCACCTGTGTGCATGTGTGTCTGTGTGTCCATACAAGTGTGCATTGTGCACATGTGTGCGCGTGTGTGTGCACAAATAGATGTATTGTGCATGTTTGTGTGTGCGTGTATGTGCGCATGTACATTCATAGATGCATTGTGCATGTTGTGTACATTTGTGTGTGCATACATGGGCGCATTGTGCGTGTATGTGCATGTATGTGTGTGTGTGCATTGTGCGCGGGAGTGTCTGAGTGCGTACGTGTCTGTGCGTGTGTGCACACATGTGTGTGCATTGTAAACGTGTGTGCATGCATGCATGTGTGTGTACATACAAGTCTGCATTGTGCATGTGTGTGCATGTATGTGCGTGTGTGCATAAATGGGTGCATTGTGCACGTGTATTTACGTGTGTCCATACAAGTGAGCATTATGCACACGTGTGCGCGTGTGTATGCGTGTGAGTGCATAAATGGATGTGCTGTGCATGTGTGTGTGTGCATACAAGTGTGCATTGTGCATGCGTTTGCGTGCGTGTATGTGCGTGTGTGCATATGTGGGTGCATCGTGCACGTGTGTGTATTTACATGTGCCCATACAAGTATACAAGTGTGCATTGTGCATGCGTGTGCGTGCGTGTATGTGCGTGTGTGCAGACATGGGTGCACTGTGCAGGCGTGTGCGTGTGCCTGTGTGCATGGGTGTGGTGCCGCGTGGAGCCCTTGCAGGCCGGACATGCGTTTTTCCACTGAGCCACGTCTCAGCACCCAGCCCTCCCTGTGCTTTCAGCGGGAGGGAAAGGACTTTGGCTTAGGCGACAGCAAACAGCAGCGAGAGATTAAGGGATGAAGCAAGAATTCCGGCACCGAAGCCCTTTGTTAAAGTTCAGAAATAGCCACAGCAAAGCTGGGCACTCGGTGGGGTCATAATTAGTCAGACGTGGTGGTGAGCATTCCACAGAAGCAGTTTGCATGGGGGACTCAGAGGACTGGAGCGGGGGCTACATGCATCATTACAAGACCCCTCCCCGCCCCCCGGCACCCCTGGGAGTAGCCCCTTGTCCCAGCGCTGGGGGTGTTTTGAAAGCAAACAGCTAACACAAACTTCACACACAGCCTCACCACCACGAGAAGCACAGCCGGGCGGTCAGTCAGAGCCATAGTGCAGGGGTTAAGGTGCTTGTTTGGGGTCCTGCAGGCAGTGCACACCTCCAGCCCCCTCCCCCCACGACGTTCCCTGAGCACTGGCAAAGATCACCCGTGGGCACAGAGCCAGCAACAGCACCCGGGTTCGCTTAGAATTTTCTCCTAGCAACCTTGAGAAGCTTTAATGACTCCCAGAGGTGCAAAGGAGAATTGTTGGTGCAGAACACGCTGCCTCAGGCTTCAGGGGCCCCCGGGGGGGGTTGGGGGTTGGCACAGAGTTTGCATGCTGGGGGGCTCAGTTGGTGTCCCCTGGGCACCCCCCTGAGTATCCCCTGCTGTAGCCCAAACCCCGAAAACACGCACACACGCACACACACACACACACACACACAAACTTGAATTGAGGCTCGAGGCCGGGAGACCCCTCCCAGGACCCTTTGACTTTGCTTTTTTTTTCCTGGACAGGGCAATGGAATCTGCAAATTCCTCTCTGAGGTCACAGCCGGGCTGGGGAGTGTTGGCTGCATGTGCTCTTTGCATTTTAAGGTTTCAGGACGTCACCCCGCAGGACAGGGTCAAGAGCAGCCCCCAAAGTACCGCCCCAGGCGTGTCCCCCACCTCGGGGATGACCCCCTTCCCCGGGAGGGTCCCCGCAGCGGCATTTGCCGGGCGAGCGCGCCCTCTGGTGGACAAGAGCGTCACGGCAGGGTAGGCTCCCTTTTTAAATCCCTAGATTTTGATTTTTGGCTTTTGGGGTCGCAGGCTCGGGGGTTCCTCCTGGCTCTGGGCTCAGGAGTTACTCGCGGTGGGCTCGGGGGACCCTATGGGATGCCGGGGATCGAACTTGAGCTGGCCGCGTGCAAGGCAAACATCCTCCTCGCTGTACTATAGCCCCGGACACTTTTTTAAAAATTTAATTTTTTTTTTTTTGAGGGGGGATGCGTGTTCAATTACTGCCGAGCTGCCTCAGTGCCTCTGACTCATTTTGCTCACGTGCTGGCCTGATTGCTTGCATCTGCTGCTTGGTTTGACTTTTCCTCCTTTTTTTTTAAATTTTATTTCTGGAGGCTGTTTGATCCAGTTTTCCATTCCGCCGCCTACATTTGTCAGGTTTTTCACACGGAAAGGTTTTAAGGGGGGCTGGAACTAGGGTCAAAGGGTGAAGGCATGTTCCCTGCTTGTGACTGATCTCACTCTGAGTCAGAGCACCCCCTCACCCTAGTCCCAACACACACACACACACACACACATCGCACTCACACGCGCACACACATGCACACACACATACGCGCACACACACGCACACATGTATGCACACACATACGCACACACACGCACACACACACACGCACACACACACACGCACACACAAACACACACATGCACACACACATATGCACGCACACACACATGCGCACACATGCACACACATTTCATTGGCTGTGTCTGTATTGCTTGGTTACCACATGAGAATCTGGTATCTGAGGGGGCCGGAGCAATTGTACAGCAGGGAGGGCGTTTGCCTTGTGTGTGGCTGTCCCGGGTTCCGTCCCCGGCATTGCATAGGGTCCCCGAGGCGTGCCAGGAGTGAGCCCTCAGCGCAGAGCCACGAGTCAGCCCTGAGCATCTCCACATGTGGCCCCAAAACCAAACAAAAAGATTACGGGCATCTGAGAGGTGGAGACCCTGCCTGGGGGTGTCCCTAACCCTAATCTTCAGTACTTGGGGGACTGGATAGTGCTGGGGATTGAAAGCCTTAATCCTTGGAGACACTTTTTCTATTGATTTCATTATTGAGCCTAGAGAGCAGATATGGTGGTGATGGAACCAGGGGCAGGGGCAGGCAGGACCAGCCTGACCCGCTGCCCAGTGCTGACCCTTTCAGCCCTGGAGGAGGGGTGGGTAGGATGCTTACTTTGGTACTGTGTCCAGTTCCATCTGGCTGTTTCTGGTGTCGGCTGGCTGGGTGTCTGGTTTATCAAGGGGCGTCACTCTCGCCATTAGATGTCAGGTGCCTGGTGATAGCATCAAGGTAGTTAAGACATGAGAAGCCTAACCATGGGGTTATGAGAGGTGCACCCTTCCCTCCCTCTGGGCCTGAGACGCAGATGGACGATAAGGACATCAGAAGGGACTCACTGTCCAGGCAGGGGTTGTTTGCTCAGCAGAAAAATGTAACTGTCCACCCGAGTTACCGTCCAGCGTGCAGGATCAGAACCCACTGTATAGAAATGGCTAATAAGAGAAGTCTGGTGTGGGTCAGAGAAAAGTGGGCAAGGCATTTGCCTTGCAGGTTCCAGCTGGAAGAGCCCCATGGGGTTCCCGGAGCCCAGAAAAAAGTAAGCCCTGAGCCGGGCCGGCTGTGGACACCCCCCCCCCACACACACACAAACACCAAAATAAAAATTGCACTGCACTGCACTGTCCTCTTGTTGTTCATCGATTTGCTCAAGTGGGCACCAGTAACGTCTCCGTCGTGAGACTTGTTACTGTGTTTGGCATACTGAATACGTCTCGGGGAGCTTGCCAGGCTTTGCCGAGTGGGCAAAATAAAAATAAAAATAAAAAACGAAGCGTCCTGGGTCCAAGGCAAGGAGGAAGAGCTGTGGTGTGGTCAGAGCCTGAGGACCTCAGGAGGACCGCAACCTCCCCTGCGCTTGATGAAAGGGCACCCCGTCCCCCCCAGGGACGCCCCCTTCCCAGGCACCCCTCCTCCAACCCGTCTGCTTTGGAGAGGTTTGCGGGTGCCCAGCCTGGAGTAGGCCCCCCTTTCGGAAATGTCTCTGCTGAGGCTGAGCGAGTTCTCTCGAACCCGAGGCTTGGGAGTCAGCCCCTCTGTGCGCCCCAAGATTTCTGCGCCCTTGGGGGGCAAATTCGGCCACTCCGCAGCTCCCTTGCGCCCGGCGGGTGGGCGCTTGGAGGGGTGGGAGAGAAGTGGGTGTCCCTTGGCTTTTATTGTGCAGAGGAAGCGACTTTGGAAGACGAGGGGGCGCGGCGGGTTCGGGGCGCTTGATCGCGAGCTGCAGAGGGGCGCAGGGGGTGGGCGCGGGGCCAAGGACGCGCGCCCCACACAGAGGCGGGATTCGCGCGCCTCTCCGGGGCTTCCCGGGCTCGGTCCCGGCAGGGCTCTGGACGCACCAACGGGCTCACTCCAGGTGCTTGAGGTTCATTCTCACATCGGCTGGACGGTACATCACCGTTCTCCCTGGTGGTCTAGTGGCTAGGATTCGGCGCTTTCACCGCCGCGGCCCGGGTTCGATTCCCGGTCAGGGAAAGTTCCTTTTAGGGTCAGGGCGCACCAGGCAGGAGCCGGCTGAGAAATATCTTCGGCAGGTGCGCAGGAGTCCTGGAGACCAGCTGTCCAGTTCCGTGGCCACTGGCCACCCGCGTTTTGGAGACGTGGCCTGGGCCCACTCCGACCTCCTTGCCCTGCAGCTGGGTGCCAGAGTACACCGCCACTTTGCTAGCGTGGACCAGGCCTCGGCGTCCCGGGCTTTCCAAAAGCACCTGCTAACCCGTTTGGGAGCCAGAGAAGGGGAACTGGGTGAGGGCAAAGATTAAATTCCTCTTGCAAAGACGGTCCCTTAGGGTCATCTGCCACGGTTGCGGGGAGTCTGAGCCTAACTGGCTGCAGGAGCAGAGCACAGTCGTGCGTGGAGAAAATAAGAAGCCACGAGTGCGCCTTTAAAAGAAACCCTCGTCCCTGGGTGGGCTCGAACCACCAACCTTTCGGTTAACAGCCGAACGCGCTAACCGATTGCGCCACAGAGACCGGGTGCTACGGCCATGCCGGCAGGTCCCCCCTGTAGCCCGCGGACCCCACGCTCGCGCCGGGCGCGCGTCTCCGCGCCGTGGAACCTGCAAGTTAGCCGGGAGCGTCGCGCTGTGCGCGCGCGGTGACAACCTGGGACCAGCCCCTGGTGCCGCCTCCTCGCGCGGGAAGGCGGGTTCTCTGCTTCCAGGACCCCGGAAAAAGATAAAATCCCTTCGGGGAAGCCGCAGGGTGCAGGTGGGGGTGGGCGCGGGCTCTGCAGCTCTCAAGTCCCCTGGGGTCTGGCCACTTGTAAGCCCCCCGCGGCGCCCAGCCCCCCACGGCCACGGCTCTGCAAACCTGCCGCAGCGTTGTCAGCGCGTTCCCGGTGCGCGAGGACTTGTGGAATCTGATCGGGGGGCCGCACCAGGCGGGTGGTGGGGTCTGCTCCCCGCGCAGTGCTCAGGACGGCGGGGAACTGAATTAGTTTCCTGGGGTCCCACGTTTCTGATCCGAAACCCCGTGCCCAGCGAGGGCAACTCGGAGAGGACAGTTGGAGACGCTCAGGGGGTACCTCTGGGGTGCGCCGAACACCCACACCCGGGAATGGGGCAGCAAGGGGGTCCCGAGAGGTCAGGGTGAGACCCCCAAGATGAAGACCTCCCCACCCTGGCGCAGGAGTGGTCAGGAGCTCCGGGAAAGCGCAAGGAGGGCCCCGGCCAGGTCTCCCGTGACGCGCAACTTGCAGGAACCCCGCGCGCGCAACCCAGAAGTCGCCACCCGGGTTCTTTGCACTTTTCCAGAAAACTTGCACAAAACTCTCGCAAGCGGGTCCGCGCGCGCTGGTGGCAGGTGTGTCGGGGCTCTCACGTTCCCAGAAACGTTGGGGTTTCCCCTCAAGGCACCGTCAGTTTGGACGCAAACCGTGGAGGGGGACTCGGAGCTAATAGCGCCCTGGGGGTTGGCGACCAGCGGCGCGTCCTGGACTGTCCAGGCGCCCCGCGATCTCCCGGAATCGCTGGGGTCTGGGGAGGGGGCGCAGACCAGGGGGACGCGAGCTCCGACAGACACAGGGGGTTGAGGGCGGAGAGGCCAAAATTACGCCACCCGAGAGGGCCCAGCAGGAAGGGGGCAAGGTCAGTGTCCCCAGATGCCCAGACCACTCCCCCTCGTGGCTCCCGGGAATGCTTTGAGCTCTAGCCACAGGGATGAGAATGGCACGGGTTTGAGCTGTAGAGACGCGTGTCGGACAAACGCACAAAATGAATGTGCAGGAAAACGGCGCAAAACAGAGCTTCCCTGACCGGGAATCGAACCCGGGCCGCGGCGGTGAGAGCGCCGAATCCTAACCACTAGACCACCAGGGAGCG
>JAOXYA010080645.1:0-11341 GCA_028565675.1 Sorex palustris
GCTTTGAGTCACATGTGAGGGAAGCCACATGTGGTCCCAAAACAGAAGGGACAGAGGTGCTCACGTGCCTAGGAGGAACCCTGCCTCCCTGGTCATTCCTAGGCATGTCTAGCCAGTGGCTCTGAGGCCAGGGCCCTGAGGGGCAGGTGTGGTGGGGGTGAGCCCGGGCATGGGGGGCCCTGGGGCTCCCCTTGGCCTCCTGGGTGCCCAGGAACTGCGATCTGGGCAGTCTCTGCACCCCGAATGCTCCCGGGCCCTCCCCCCTTCGCCTCCCTTCCCCTCCCCCTCCCCACAGCCCCTGGCCCGGACCCCCAGATGGCCCCGGCAGGCCCCCGCCCCATCTCGGGGAGAGCAGGCTGCTCCTGTGTGTGTCTCTGCCAGAGACAGGCTGGCCAGGTCGCGCCGGGCAGGGGCGGTGCGCAACCCCCCCCAACCCTGCGCCCTCCCGCCCCGCTGGACTCCAGGGTTCTTGGCTGAGGCCAGGTCCCCCCTGTGCGGGGTGGGTGGGGTGGGGGTCTCTGCTGGCCTCCCAGCCCCCTCCAGGCCGGCAGTGGCCCTGGGGACCCTCGGGGGAGGGGTGGCTGGTGGGTTTTGAGTTTTGCTTCGGTGCGTCTGCTCGGGGCCACGCCCAGCTGTGCTCAGGGCTTGCTCCTGTCCCTGTGCTCAGGGCCGCGTGTTTGGGTCTGGGTTTTCGGGCCACTCACCACGGCGCTCGGGGCTGGGGAGGCCCCACGGGGCAGGGGCCGAGGCCCGGCTGCACGCGGGTCTCTCTGTCCGCCTCTCACCCGGACCCCACAGCCCCGCCAGCTTCTGCTCTGGGTGGCCAGAACGGCCCAGGGCCAGTAAGTGGGGAGCTGGGGCCGGCTTGTGCCGTGGCCTGCTGGACATGGGCGCGAGAGGCCGGGCAGGGGGTGGAGGACGAGGAGCTGGTGCCCGGCGTGTGTCTGCGTGGCGAGCGGGTTCCCCCTGGCAGCTGAGCAGGGGCCCTCACGCAGCGGCCAGCTGGTGGCCCTGGGTGGGCCGTGGGGGCTGGCGCGGCCCAGGGGCGCCCGCGGCACGTGGCTGGGCAGTTCTCTGACTCTCCCCCTGACGCTGGTTGCTGGCCGGCAGGTGGAAGGGGGCGGGCCGGGCCTCTGGCCCTCGGCTATTCAAATATTACCCACAGCACCCAAGGGGGTGGGGCGGGAGGGTCCCCGGAGCTGGGGAGATTTGGTTATTCAAAGGCGGGATAACGGTAGGACCGGGGAGGTGGGGGCTCCTCCCACACGCGGACTCCCATTTAAACCCGCGTGCGTGCTCCCAGGGCCGTCGGAGGGGCCAATGATTCCCCACTGCCAGAACCTTCTGGAACGCCTCCCAGGGGCCCCGGGTCGGGAATCGGGCTCTCCCAGCCCGGGCTCCGTCCACTGAGGGCAACCCGCTTCTCCTTCCTGCCCGTCTGTCCAGACTCCTCGTCCTCCACCGCCTCGGGCTCCCCCGCGGCGGCCTGGCCAGCCATGGCCGCCCCGGTCAACGTGGACGCGCTCCCGGAGTACGAGAAGAGCCAGATCAAGAGGGCGCTGGAGCTGGGCGCCGTGATGACCGTGTACAGCGCCCGCAGGTCCACGCCCGAGCGCAGGACCGTCCAGGTGATCATGGAGACGCGCCAGGTGGCCTGGAGCAAGACGGCCGACAAGATCGAGGGCGTCCGTGAGTAGCGGGTGGCCGCGGCCGGGCCTTCTCGCTTCCTGCCGCCGCTGCCTGTCCTGCCCCTGCTGTGGCTCCTTCTGAAACTGAAAGCGGGGCCCAGGCTGGTCTCTCCGGGCCTCTGGGGGGAGTGACAGCGGGGGAGGGGCGGCGGCGGCGGGAGCAGGAAGAGGGGGTGTGCGGGGCTGGCGGTCCGGGTCCCCTCCCCTGTCGCCTGGCTGCCCTCTTGAGGGCTCTGTGGCCAGAACTAGCAGAAACTTCTCGCTCTAGCCGCACTTTTGCCCTTTGTTGCAAACCACGGAGCCGGAGGGCTGGGCCAGGCCAAAGGTCTGCGGACGGGTGGCCTTGGGGCCTCTGTCCAGGGCTTCACTGGAGCATCAGGAACAGATGCAGTGCCACTGGGCTGGTCTTGTATAATGAAGTATCAGGAATAGATGTAGTGCCACTGGGCTGGTCTTGTATTACTGGAGCATCAGGAACAGGTGCAGTGCCACTGGGCTGGTCTTGTATTACTGGAGCATCAGGAACAGATGCAGTGCCACCGGGCTGGTCTTGTATTACTGGAGCATCAGGAACAGATGCAGTGCTACCCTTCGCTGGTCTCCTGTTACTTAATGGAGAAATGACAGGGTGTCCTGGGAGGAGGGCAGGTGACAGGAGAGCGTGCCTCTGCCCAGCCCCTGCCCTGTGTTTGTCCCCGAGATCAGTTCATCGTTCTTGTTTGTTTGGGGGCCACTCCCAGCCCTGTGCTCCGGGACCACTCTGGGTCCCTCTGGGTTGCCTGGTTTTGAACCCGGGTCAGCAGGTGCAAGGCGAGCGCCATCCTGAGCAGTGTGTCTTGTTCTCAGGCCAGGGGCGGTGTGTCTGGTGTCTGACACGGGGGTGGGGGGGCGGGGGACTGTGGCCTGCGGCTCCAGCACCCTCCTTCAGCCCGCCTGTCTGAGGACCGGGATGTGGCCGTGTCGAGAGCACTGAGTTTGGATCTGGCGCAGCGAGAGCCCGAGTGCCCCTGGCAGAGCCCTGGTGGGCCCGCGGCATTGCCCGGTGTGGCCCCCACAGAGGAAGGAGAATCTCGGGGCTGGAGCCAGGGCACAGCGGGGAGGGCGCTCGCCTTGCCCACAGCCCACCTGGTTCGACCCCTGCACCCCATAGGCTCCCCGAGCACTGCCAGGAGTGGTCCCGGAGGGCAGAGCCAGGAGGAAGCCCTGGGCACTCGGGTGGGACCCAGGCACAAAACCAGGAGCTGATCCCACGGGCTGGAGGGATAGCGCAGCGGGTAGGGCGTTTGCCTTGCACGCGGCCCATGCGGCCGACCCGGGTTCGATTCCTCCGCCCCTCTTGGAGAGCCCGGCAAGCTACCGAGGGTATCTCGCCCGCGTGGCAGAGCCTGGCAAGCCCCCCGTGACGTATCCGATATGCCAGACACAGTGACCATCATCACGATAGAGACGTTACTGGGCCCGCTCGAGCAGATCGATGAGCAACGGGAGGACAGTGACAGTGACATTGACACTGCCAGGAGCCGGAGGGGGCGGCGCCGGCAGCTCCTCCCACCACCCAAGGGCAGCCAGAGACACGCTGGACTTGGGGCACTTTGGATCTTGGATTAATCTCTGGGCGCTGCACATCCAGAGACCACTGGCCACTGCCCAGTTCTCCACACACTCAGTCTGGGATCGCGACCCCCAGTGTAAGAAGCTGCGAGCGGGTCCCACAGGCCCCTTGGGTGGGCCCCAGCGTCCCTGCGGGGTCTTTTGTCGCCGTCCTTGCAGAGGGTCCCTGTGGAGGGTCCCCGACTACCCTTGCCGCTTCCCCCTCAGTTTTGCTGCCAGAGAAACTAGGTAGCGAGCGGCCCAGACCCTTACACCATCAGGGCGGTGGGGACGGGCACGGCAGGGGTGCAGCAGCTCTTGTCACCCCCTAGGGAGCCCCCCGACCCTTTTGCCCATCCTCCTCCAGCGCCCGTGCCCCGGCCTGGCCTCAGCAGCCACTTCTCTGCTTCCTGTCTTGGAGAGTTTCCTGCATGTCCCCTCGGGGGACCCTGTGCCAGGGGCTTCCTCACGGCCCACGGTGCCTTCTGGGCTCCCGCGAGCACCAGACTGGCTTTCCTCTCACTTATTTACCGTGGCGCGGGGGGTCCAGCTGGGGCCTGCCCCGCGCTAGCCCGCCCCTGCCACTCAGCTGCCTGCTGGCCCTTTTCCTTTTTTCTGGCTCAGTAATAGTCCACCGCGGAGCAACCTGTCGCCTGCCCTGGCCCCGGGGCGGTTGAGGCCACGTGCAGCCGGAGTCACTCATGTTGGGGCGTGTCCTGGCTCCCGTGGTCTCTCCGCGGGCTCTTTCCGAGGGGCCATTGCCTGGGCTTTCCCGCCTGGCGTTCCTTCGCAGTTTTTTCTTCTGCTCCATGGCTGCGTGTGTGCTGCTGGGGTCCAGCCCAGCTTCGCACGTGTGAGGCAAGTGCTGTGTCCCGGGCGATGTCTGGGCTAAGGGCTTCTTGCCGCACCCAAGAGCGCTCAGCACTTCCTCCGGCTCCGTGCTCAGGGATCACGCCCGCCAACGTGGGTGCGGGGGATGGAACTTGGGTCCGCTGCAAAGTACACACCCCGGGGTCCATTTTTATTTTCATTCCGTTTTTTTGGCCACACCTGGCGATGCTCAGGGGTTCCTCCTGGCTCTGCACTCAGGAATTACTCCTGGCGGTGCTGGGGGACCAGATGGGATGCCGGGGATTGAACCCGGGCTGGCCGCGGGCAAGGCAAATGCCCTACCCGCTGTGCTATTGCTCCAGCTCCCCCGTGAATACAATTTTATTTTATTTATTTATTTATTTGGCATTTTTGGGTCACGCCCGGTGATGCACAGGGGTTCCTCCTGGCTCTGCACTCAGGAATCACTCCTGGCGATGCTCGGGGGACCATATGGGATGCTGGGAATCGAACCCGGGTTTGTCACATGCAAGGCAAATGCCCTACCCGCTGTGCTATCGCTCCAGCCCGCTCATCATTTCTTTACTGGTTTCTTGACTTTTCTCCTGTGTATATTTCCATGCTTTCCATACATCTTATGATTATTTTGGTTCCTGAACATTGTGAAATTTTAATTTTGTGCTATACTTTATAATATTCCTATAAAGAATGCTAGGCATACCCTGAAAGGAAGCTACATTTTACTTGTGAATTAATTTTATCCTTTTTAGGATAAAAGCAGTGCTCAGAAGGTTCGGGAGCCAATCGAGCTGTGGGTTCAGTGCAAGGGCCCCAAAATGCAATGCTACTCAGGCCCAGCAAGGTGCTGAAGGCTTATAGGGCCACACCCAGATATTCTTTGCCTCCAGGGATGCGGCTTCCAGTGCTCTGGAGACCATGTGGTGCCAGTCATCAAATCCAGGTTGTCTTTATGGAAGGCATCTGCCCTAACCACTGTACTCTCTCTTGGTTATTGATTAGCTTATTAAGTCTTGCTTTAAAACTTTTTTTCAGAGAAGATCTAGGATAACTTAGACCCACTTAATGCATGGTCTTTCTAAGATCTCTGATAAAAGTTCCATATATTCTATACCCTGACTGGAGGGAACTAGAATGATTTCAGCCTGTATGTGAACTCTGGGAGTTGTTTATATTCCTTGGAAGTTCATGTTCCCCAGCATACCAGTATTTTGCCCTCAACATGCACAAATTTGTCTCTAGCCAAAGACAAGAGATTTCTGGAACTACTCTTCTACAAAATGTTGCCTTTTAAAGTTCTAGCCTCTTTGGCCTGCCATCTCCATGTTCATTCTCTTCACCTCAGCAAGACTGACAGAGTTTTCTCCTTGTGCTACAGCCTATAAACTGCTTCCAAAATATTCAAGAATAATTCTATGTATATTTATGAACCTCTGCTGCAAAATCCAAATATTTTTCTTTAAATAAAATTCATTTTCCTCAGTTCTGCAAGATTTCTTGCAACATAGCTGAGAAACTGTCTCAAGTCAGAAAAATCATAAAATCACTTGTTTCCCTTTTCTTTGGTCAGCATTGCCTGTTGTTTAGGGTTTAGAAAGTTTCATATATTTTCTCTATTTCCCCTATTGCAAATTCAGAGAGTAAGTCTAATTTCAATTAGTCTACCATGGTTAGAAACAAAAATCTTATTTTGACAATTTTTAACTAAAAAATTGTTTGTTTAGTCAGCTGTCTTGACTAGAAGATACACTCCCAGGGAGAAGCAACTAAGTTTATAATTAAATACCACCAAATTCCCAGTGCTTAACAAGTTTTAAGTTTCCAAAACTTTAAGAAATACAAAGAAAAAAATGTTTTATAGTACCGCGACTAGATGGTGGCATGAATTGGTAGAAGAAGACAAAGTGGGTGGAGGAAAGAAAATGGAGCACATAGCACAGGCATTGCCAGAGTTCATGTGGTTGCCAGGCTTCCATGTGGTTCTTGTTTCCAGTCTGTGATACATCCTTTCCACTTGGATGTGGATATTTCATAACAAAAGGCAGGAAGCAAATGCTTCAAAATGCTGGTATTGTTTCAAAGCTGTGTATGTTTTTCACACTTTCTGTAGTTAGAAATTTAAAAATAATCTTTAAAGATTCTCATAAAATTGTTTATGCTTTTATTTTTTCTTTCTGGGTCACACTCGGCGATGCACAGGGGTTACTCCTGGCTCTGCACTTGGGAATTACTCCTGGCGGTGCTCAGGGGACTATTATGGGATGCTGGGAATCAAACCTGGGTTGGCCGCGTGCAAGGAAAAACACCCTAACCGCTGTGCTATCACTCCAGTCTGCTTATGCTTTTATTGTGTGACAATGGTAAAAGCTATCTCATCTCATGTTCTCTGCTTTCTGTTATCCAAGGATTGGGAATATTAGGGTCAGTAATTCCTAGAGTCACACTCCTCCAACCTATTCAATCACTCCCTCCTGTTCTTACAGAGGTGCCTGGATTGACCCAGAAGACTGTATAGATGATGGCTGATCAGACCAAGTAAACTGATAGAAAAGCCACATGCTTACTACTCCTCTTGCAGCAGAGGGCATTTTTGTACCCCGCATTCATTACCACAAAAACATGTTTTTAGTTTTTGTGGTACTGGGACTCAAAGTCAAGGTCTTACACATGCAGGGTAAGTGTTCTAACTGGCCCATATCTTAAGTGCAGCCTTTTAAGACATGTTCATAACAGATATATATAATAATTCAATGTCTGCTGATTCAGAAACTTCATCTCAATCACTACCAGTAAATCAGCAAGTTTCACCAAGAAACCTTTGGTGCACAAGGTGGCGTGGCCACATTCTAAGTTGTGAGAAGTCTATCAAACTGAATCACTATTTCCTGTGATTATATGAGCTTCAAAATGCTTACTGAAAAGGAAAATTGGCATCTACAATTTGTCCCTAATTGTTAACTTACCACTAGAATGAATGGATAAGTTTCACTGATGTTGCTTATTTTAGCATTTCTTCCCAGTGAAATCATCTTCATCAATTTCCAGGGAGACAATATCTGTTCTTCTGAGTCAGTTTTCTGATGTGACAAGCTTCTCTTCTGTAAAGAGTTGCTTTGTTTTTATACTTCTTGAAGGTCAGATACAAGCTCTCCAAGACAAAGCCCATCCAAGTTATATGAGGAGAATGTCAGGTCTAGTTTTAACAATCAGGATTTTGTATTAATCATATAAAATGAAGTTTTCACTCACACTTTAGGTGTAAGTTCACCACATAATTCTTGGGAAAATTAAAGATGAAATAATTCTCACTCTATGCTACTCTAAGCAGTTACTCATAGCCTCTGTGGCTATGGCGTCACACAAACCTATGGAAAAAAACTGAATCAGGACTTTGCAAAGTGGAATTTTTAAAGGAATTTATAGCTGCTTTTCAACCTAACTTGTATGCATCCCTTTTTCTCTATTGGGTTCAACAGCAATGAGCCTTACTATATTAAAGGTCCGAAGTCAGATACACGTAGCATAGTTTAAATGACTTTATTAAAGACTATTAATATAAAATACAACCAAGTTACAAGAAGTAAGAATATTTCCATTTTAAAAAGCATATCAAAGAAAGGGAAGCTGTTACAATATCCACGTGGGTGGGGTACTAGTTGGGTGATCTCGCTGTTCCCAATTGGGGAGGGATTGAGGAGGCAACAATCCCAAACCCAGGGGGAAGTGGGGATCCTAGTAGAAAGAATTGAGACTAGTTTCTGACCTCCTGAGGAAGATTTTGCAAAATATAGCCATCCAAAGCAGGCTACTGAATCCTTAAGCGGAATCCCATATGCAGAAGGGAAGGAGTGATGTCCAAAACCACAAACAGGCTTTAGCTCAAAAGTGTGTGCTTTTAAAAATATATACTCCGTTCTGATGGAGGGAAACATAAACGCTTGCTTTTCCCTTCCCGGGACACTAGTCTACACAGCTTCCCAGGAGGATGGGGAAGGAGCAGACAGTACAACCTGGCTGGGCTCAGAATTTGTCTTCCGGGACTCGCCTTTTCCCCTCACATCCCTTTATTTCTAAACACAGAGCAAAATAACAAAAGTTTAGGACTCCCTCTAACACCTCCCAAGTTTTACTTCACATTTAATTTTGGGAGATTGTGCCACTAAATACTGCTTGGGAATGGACCCACACTACAGGGAGCAGAAGCTTCAATAATCCCACATCCCCTCAGCTCATGGGAGAGCCTGAAGAGAACACTGGACTTTATGAGAAAATGGGAGTTAAGTTAGAATCATCTTCCACAAGATTACACAGATCACCTGGGGCTTAACTAACCCATAGATCCTTCTTCTAACTATACCAACCCAAAGAAACAAACTCACACCTCTATTTTATTTTTCCACTTTTTTGGGTCACACCCGGCAATGCACAGGGGTTACTCCTGACTCTTCACTCAGGACTTACTCCTGGCGGTGCTCAGGAAACCATATGGGATGCTGAGAATCAAACCTGGGTCGGCCATGTGCAAGGCAAACGCCCTACCCGCTGTACTATCATCACTCCAGCCCAGTTTTTTTTTTTTTTTGGCTTTTTGGGATCACACCCAGTGATGCACAGGGATTACTCCTGACTCTGCACTCATGAATCAGTTCTGGCAGTGCTCGGGGGACAATATGGGATGCTGGGGATCGAACCCGGGTCAGCAGTGTGCAAGGCAAATAAATGCCCTACCTGCTGTACTATCGCTCCAGACCTTCTATTTATTTTTTGAAGGATGAACACTCCACTGAGTTATAGCACCTTGTTCCCAAAAAAGTGGTACAGCTCAGAGCCCAGGGACTGGGTACTGACACCCTGCTGCACTGTTTAAGCTGGGATCCTCTTTCCTTCATCACTATGCTAGAAACTTTTTTTCTCTTTCATATTTCAACTACGTTTAAACAAGCACAAAAGAACCTGTATTTGCCATGATACAGTCACCAAAAGAGGAAGGAAAAATCCAGGAACACAAGGGATCAAATGAGGTTTAGAGACATGAAGCAACTGGCAGGAACTGAAATACAACAAAGCCACAGCTTTGGCAAAATCTTCTGGCCAAAAAAAAAAAAAAAAAGTTGCTGTGCGCTTTACTTTGGATTCAGATAAAATTCTGGAAAAAATTTCTAATGGCCCTATGAAACTGAAGGCATTTTAAAGGAGACACTTTAACGCTTTATTTATTATATGGAAACCAGGTGTTTGCTGGCAGGCTTGACAGGGATTAAGGCTTTAGGTGAGGAGAACACAGTGAGAAGCTATGTGTGGAACACACTTGTATATGTACTGCAGCCTGGCATGACTCAGGGCACAGGCTTTCAGGGTAAGGCACCTAGTCCTCCCTGTCAAACCTTGAGCAACAAAGCCCACAGAAGGAAGACAAGTGCAACTCCAGAAGATGCCGCTGCTAGGACCACAAAGATTTTGGGGAGTAATGCTGAGGTGATGCAGAAACTTGACTTTTCTGGTCTGTCCATAGTCAGAGTGGAGAAGGGTCCATGGTGATGTAGTTTGACTAGTCCTTGGAATGAGGGATGTCCACTGGTCCTGTCTGTCTCAGGCTGGAAAGTTCTAACACAAGTAAGTTGAAGAGCGGAATCATCCAGTGACTCACGCCATCAACCCTGACTACTGTGGATGCCCCATCATCAGAGCGGCAGAGACCACAGCGCCACATAGAGATGAACTTCCAAAAGAAAACCAGTAAAAAACCCAAGAAAAGTGGGAAATTACTAAATCTACAATTGCTAAATCTAGATACAAAATTTTAAAAAGTTAATATAAAAATGTTAACGTGCAACTCTTTTTAAATGATGAATAGTTTGAATAAGTATCAGGGCAACTTAAATACGATTATGCCATGTGCCAACAGTCTGTTTCCTGGAAATGACATGAGGGTGGCACACTAGTTAAGAAATTGGCTTCAACAATGGAACTCCTTGGCAGCTGAGAATTTGGTGTGAACACATGGTCAGATGGAGCAAAATCCTCCAAGGTCACAGTCAACATGCCACTATCTTAATTGCTGAAGATATCAACAATCAACCATCAAAGGTAATCCCATATACTTTTGTAAAAAGGAGGTAAAAGGGCAGATGGAAATCACTTTTACAATTTTTGTGACATGAACAAGAAAAATCGCCAGCGAGAGGAGAACTGAGCTAAGAGCAGAAGTTTTATATATGAGTTACTGAATTCCTGACTTTCTTTAAAAATTCCAAATGTAAAACTTCTGTTATCAAATTATTGAAAATAGCATATATCTGGCATTCCAAAGAAGTAAGAAAAGCGTATACAGAAACCAGAGAAGTACAGAGGGAAAATACCACCATTCTGATCTTCCTTCACAACACCACTTTGGAAAACATTCTGGGTCTCTTGAACATTTTTCATTTGTTTTGCTCTTCTCCTAACATATTTTACCAGTTGTCCAGAAAATCAAATCCTGTCTTCAAGATGATATTACTTGAGCTGACCTGTAGAAGGGACAAAATGACCAAATTAAGGTATGAATCTTTTTTTCAGTTACGCACAATTCAAAAATAGCCTCTCGCTTAAAATGACCCAAATGAAAGTGTCTGCTCTGTCTCAGATGCTTCCTGACCTCAATTTGCCTCAGTGCTTGAACATACACACAAAAAAACTCAAGTAAGCTTCATGCAAAGTACATCCTCCCAGGATTTTACACTTCATCCTCACCATCCCAGGTATGTCTGTAAGCAGTTTATAGACCTACCTACAGAGAAAGAGAGAAAAATGTTGTCTTTTCTACTTCTGAATGATAGGCATGTTTTAATTTAGTCATTATGAAAAAAAAAAGAAACAAATTACAATGAGAATACTTCCAAAGTAAAGCACAGATACAAAACATAAGATATAATACAAAACTGTGTTCAGATCGATTTCACAAGAGCTCATCTTGCTATTTAAGATGCACTTTTCCTCCAGTTTAACAAAGAAATTCATTTGGACTGAGGTAACCCGAGACAGAAAATTTAGATCCTCTGCTAGTGACCAAAAAAATGCTTTACAAGTGGTGGCTGCACGGGAGGCTCGTGGAAAGCAGGTTTGAGCCGGGGGTCGGGGGCAAAGCCAGCTGCCCCAGACGGGCGGTTCTCCAGCACGGACACGGCCCCCCAGAAGCGCAAGGACTTAACACAGAAATCCAGCGGCTTGGAGCA
>JAOXYA010080664.1:0-11340 GCA_028565675.1 Sorex palustris
TTGTATAATTGAAACCCAAGCACAAAAATATGTAAGTCTGGAAAAAAAATAATAAACTAAAATTAAAAAAAAAAGATAGAAGGAGCAAAAATATATGATGACAAAAAAAAAAACATATGACCCAGTAACTGGGTCCTGCACATTTGCCCTAAAATACTAAAATATTAATTGACAAGGACATATGCACATCTATGCATCTATATTCACTGCAGTGCTGTTTACAATAGCCGGGATCTGGAAACAACCCAGGTGCCCAATAACAGATGCATGGTTAGTGAAATTGTGGTCAACATTCACAGTGGAATATTATTCAGGTATGAGAAAAAATGAAATCTTGCTGCCCAAAAACTTAATGGAATTGGAGGACATCATATTATGTGAAACAAGTTATAAGGAAAAGACAAATACCAAATGATCTTGATCATATATCGAGTATAAAGAAATACAGCTAGAATTTAAGACAACAGAGACATTAACAACAAAAAGATCAATAAATCCTGGCTTCAAAGAAGCTGGTGAGGAGTGAAAAGAAGAAATCCTGGGATAAGAAGGAGGGATATTGGCTCTCTGATGGTGGGAATAATGTAGTAGCATTGCAAGAATAATATGGGGGCTGGAATGATAGTACAGTGGGCAGGGTGCTTGCCCTGCATGCAGTCAACCTGGGCTCAATCTCAGTTCTCCATATGTCCTCTAAGCCTTGCCAGGAATGATCCCTGAGCATGGAGCCCGGAGTAAACCCTGGGAACCATTTCAGTATAACCCAAAAAGTCAAAATAAATAATATGACAACTGTTATAAACCATTTTCCTTAAAAAATAACTGAAAAAATCATATAAGCATATTAACAAGTGCAGATACACTTCTGAAAAAAATCCCAATTTATACATGTGTGTATATAAGTATATTTATATGCATATATATAAAGATATATGTATATGTGTGTATGTGTGTGTATCCCTTTAAGAAGTGGTGATTTTCACACATGACTAAATTAACCCAATTTACAATAAATTCATGGGAGCAATCAGAGGAATAGACTTGACCTCACTCTCCTTCCCTCCTAAGCTCATTCAGTGAGGTGAATGTGAACCTTTGTGTGAGGTTCCCCTGATCCCACGTTGAAGAAAAACCAGGTTCACATTCCCCAGCCTTCCAGAGGCAAGAACAAGAGAGGAGAGTGAGCAGTAGACACAGGGCTCCATCCACAGGACATGGCAGAACTGAATAAGAGATTGATACCTCATCCTGTAGGGTTCTCTCCCACGTCTGAATACAATGAACAAGATGGTCTTCCTCAACCCCTCAACCTCTCACCATGATTTCCAAACATCACATAAGGGAAGTGGGAAAAGATACCTCTTAATTTCCCCCCTTGCCTTCAAACCTTCTTCAGTCTACTCGTGATTTTGCCATCTGAGGGACATTTGTTGGAGTATGCAGATCCAGAGGTAAGAGGTGGCCCCAGGCTCAAATTCCAACAGAAATGTCCATTCTCCATGCTGTTTATCAGGTTTCCTTGGAGATTTGGAGGGATACAGGGTAACACAAATAACTCTGAGTTGAACAAGACCCTTATGCTTAGAAGCCCTTCAATTCCCTCCAGCAATCCAAATACCTCCAGAGCTACCTGTTGCTCTCCCATTCCTCAAGACCCAGCCCTATCCTCTCCCCATCTTCCACCTCCCCTCCCACACCTTCCCCAACAACACATACCCAAATGCTTTTTGTTTAGTTGTTTGCTGCTTCTTGAAGTGAAGAAAATGATGCATCCCAGTTAGAACCCAATTCCCCTAAGATTTTTCTCTCTTTAGAGGCAGGGGCAGGGGATGCATGGGGGTTGGGATACTGGGGTCATTGGTGGTGGAAAATGTACACTGGTGGAGGGATGGCTGTTTGATCATTGTATGACTGAAACACAAACATGAAAGCTTTGTTTTGAATCAGCGTGACTCAATAAAAAATAAATAAATAAATAAAATTTAAAAAATATTTTTACCCCCTTTGGGCTTGAGAGATAGCAGAGCAGGGAGAGCACTTGCCTTGCATGAGGCTGACCTGGGTTTGATCCCCAGCATCTCATATGTTCCTCCAAGCACTGCCAGAAGTGATTCCTGAGTGCAAATCCAGGAATAATTGCAAGGTGTGGCCCATAAACAAACAAAAAAAAATAGATTCTACCCTCTGGAGTTTACCTCCCAGAACTACCTCCTGACCTGCAATGAAGACTCTCTCACCTGTTATATGAGATTTTAAAGAAAGCAACTGTTTTGGGTGCAGTCCTTGGAGAGGTTTATTCACAATCTTGTAAAAAAAAACAAATAAATAAGTAAATAAATAAACTGAAATCCACGACTTTTCTTGTTTCATGGTTTCAGTTCTTCCTCTGAACATATTTCAGTGCATTCCCCCCTCCACTCTGAGTTAAGCAGTTAACATACAGGAGCACCTTGTCACCACACCACTACATCAGGAGCTTGTCTCTGAGTTTCTGAGGTGGATTTGGGTAGTTCAGGAACACAGCTGTTTAGAGTTAAGAGGGGGATGGATGTTACCACACACAAGCTGCCCATCCCCAATCCAAACACGGATTTCCAAATCCTCCAACGTGCTGTATATTAGAGCTATGTTCTCAATGCCATCTGCATATCTAGGCCTTTTACTACTTTTCTGTTGGTTCTGACTGTAGGTGCAGTTGTGAATAAAAGGCCAACCCAGCTTAGAATATCTGTCGGAGAAGCTTCCTGAGTAGTCCAGCTGGACTTGACACAGCACACCAAAGGGAAGTGGGTAGATGTGGCTCAGAGCACAGGGTTGCTGCTCCCATTTTGAGCTGTTTCTTTTGTAGATAAGAAGAGCATGTACCCACTATCAGCTTGACTTCAAGGTGGAAAAGGATCAAAAGGAGACTCCAGAGTTCCAAGGCTGGAGACAAATAAAATTGTGATTAAGTCATGTGGCTCCCAGAGCACTGGGCTTCAGAGTGTCTACGCTGCTAAGCCTTAATCCAGACTTTCATATTATGGGGATAGTTTCATCCGTAGAACCCACTCCCTTTCTTCCTTCTGCAGTCTTGTTTGTTGAGTTGGTTCACTGTAATGACTCTTTGTCAATGAAACCGTTTGAAAGTATGTCCCTTCCTCTACCGTTAGCTACACATTTTCTTGTTCAGTGGTAGGGGTTTCATTCTTTCTTTTTCCCTATTGTGTTTGAAGTAACTTGAGTACAATAATGTTAATCTTTTTGTTTGTTTGTTTCAGGGATCACACCCTGAGACACACAGGGGTTACTCCTGGCTCATGCACTCAGGAATTATTCCTGGCTGTGCTCCGGGGACCATAATGGGATGCTGGGAATTGAACCCGGGCCAGCTGCATGCAAGGCAAATGCCCTACCCACTGTGCTATTGCTCCAGCCCCTCGTGTTAACCTTTATGGTTTTGATGTCTAAAGTTCCCAAGACCCTCCACCCCTGTCCTTTTTGCTTCCTCTAGTGCATCTCCTCCTTTTCCTCCACCCCCTCATCCCATGCTTGGTAGTTTCAGTTCTACAATGATAGGCCAAGGGTATACTATCATTTGATACTGTCTATTTCCTTATCTTGGTTCTCTCTATGCCACAGATGAGCAAATGAGTGAGATCATCCAGTATTTGTTCTTCTCACTCTGACTCATTTTGCTTAACACGATGCCCTCCAGTTCCATCCAAGTTTCAGCAAACTGCATGATTCTGTGTTTCCTTATAAGTGATTCCATTTCTGGGCATCTATCCCAAGAACACACACACACATAAAACATGAACTCTGTAAGATTTATGCGCACCTATGTTCATTGCAGCGTGAAATGTTTTGGGTCTTTAGCTTTATAAACCTAATCTACTGAGTTTGAGAGCAATAAGGAAAGAAGGTTCTGCTAATAGAATAGTCTTAGCCTTTAGCATCAATTGTTAATAAGCCTGTGAACTGTGATGATTGAGTTTTAGTTACTATCATTTTGTTTTTAACTATAATTATAGAAACTGGTAACACCTACCACAGAAGTGGGAATGAAGGTCATTATGGTTGAAGTCTCTCTAAATTGAGATTTTTTTTTCTGTCAGGATATTTAGTCTGGCTTTTCTGAAGATGTCCTAAGGAGAAAGCTATCCTCACAAGGTGGCAGTCACATCTACAGCCATATCACTTGGTTCTCATCAAAGACAGGAAGCACTGGGGTTAGGGAACGTTGTCTATATACAAGACTATTAGAGTGGAAGACTCCCCCCGAAGCTGCTCTGTCTTCAGTGCTCTTTTTTTACCATCACATTGGTTGGAAGCAGGCTTAATTTCAAGGGAAGCTGGAAAAATGAGCCATTTATTCAGGCAGACAGACATAGGGGGTTGGAGGTGGAATTGGGAAGATACTTAGGCCTTGCTGGGATGGTGTTTGTGCCTGAGAAACCTCAATTACCAAATGAGAACACCTGATGAAAACTGAGAGCTGCTTTATTTAAACGTTTATCAGAGCATGCCTCGGTAATCATATAGAAATGCACATTAAATCAAGCAGCATTCTACAAAGTTCAAATAGTGACAGCAGGAACACTATTCATCTAAGGAAATTCTTGGGAGGTGGGGTGTGAGGGAGGAAAATAACGAACTCTGCAAGAAGCTTCGGATTTTGCTTCAGGATGCCAGCTAAATGGTCTCCAGTCACAGGAAAAGTGGAAGAGTGAGAAGAAGTTGCTCACCCAAAATTCATAGCGTTCTCCAAGTTGGGGAGAAATAGTCTTATGGCTTTATACCCAAAAAGAAATGGTCAGGATCCTGCACATAAATGTCTCTCAGCAGCCACCCCCCGAGCTCACGCTGCCATAACCCCTGCCAGCCTTTTAAGCTGAACCTAGTCAACAAAGACACGTAGTTCCAGCGTCTCATGGTGACTGAGAGACAACAGAAGCACGGGAGAAATGCCACCAACTCTTCAGACATAAAGTCTGAGGGGAAGCATGCCAATAGAGTTAACAGAAACACACAAAAACCCAAGGGACACACAGGCCATCTAAAGCAGTGCAGGCTTTTATGGGGGGTGGAAGATGGGGGAGAGGAAAAAAGAAAAAAATAAGACTTCAAATTCTAAATGAGGGTCTGAAGAGATAATGCGTCGGGTAGGGAGTTTGCCTTGCATGCAGCTGACCTGGGTTCGATTCTCAGTACCCATTATGGTCCCTTGAACTGGCCATGAGTGAATCCTGGATGTAGAGCCAGGAATAAGCCCTGGGCACCACTGGATATGCCCCCTTTCCCCAAAACAAAACAAAACAAAATTCTAAATGAATGCCTCTTCATTGGTGTCCAGATAAGTTACCTCTGGGGTTATGGGAAGTGGCATATCCGTGCTAAGCACTTTTAGGTTAGGTTGTCATTAAGTGCTTTTTGATGGGCCAGCGGCAGAATCACTTTGGCAAAGAATATAAATTGCCTTCTCTATTTGTCTGTCCTGGGCAGCCATCACTCTTAACAAATACAGGGAGAGAACAATTTTTCCCTGTACACAACAACCCCAGATACATGCTGTTCATTTAGCTCCAAATCCAAGGGAGCCCGACTTGGGTATATTTCCTAGAGATGTGAGGGAACATAATAAATGGTGGGGTGGGGGTGGTGGAAAGAGGAAGGGCAAGATAGTACAGTTGTCTTGCATGCAGCTGACCAGTTTCCTGCCCTCCCCCCATCATCCTCTGAGCCCTCCAGGAGTGGTTCCTGAGCTCAGAGACAGGAGTAAGTTCTGGGACTCTGAGTCCCACTGGGAAGCTATTTAAGTTGGAGCAGAGAGTCTCAACTGGGCCATTGACTCCTGTGGGCTCCCAAGACATTCTCAAGGGGCACAGGTACAAATTGCATCAATAAGAGGGTTTATTCACAGGATTCTGGGGAAAACCAGTAAGACATAGGAGCCACAAAAAGGAAACAATTCAAAAGTGGCTGCCTTTAGAAAAAAGTTAAGAAATTCAGCCTTAGAGAACAACTGTAGGTGCAGTACCAGCATAACGGAAACTGCACACTTGTGCCACTCAACTAAGCATATTTTGCCCTCTATAAAGGATATTTGACCAATCTGAGGCATTTTTGGCGGATGTGAAGAGTGGGCCACACCAGCTGGCATTCATTGTTCAGCCCTGACTCTGTGCTCAGGGATCACTCCTGATGGTGTTTGAGGGACCCTACGCAAGACCAGGGATTGAACCTAAGCCAGCTGCATGCAAGGCAAGTGCCCTACCTTCTGTCTTATCTCTCCAGCCCTGAAATGGTTTGGGTTGACACCTCAGGGGCGGAAGTACTGCTGGCATCTAGTAGGAAGAAGCTAGGGGTGTCGCAAATCCTCCTCAATGAACCTGTCAATAGTGTCCAGGCTGAGAAGCTGTGGCCCAAATCTCCAGGAGGGAAGTTGGGGCAGGGAAGGAGGAACTGTTGCCGGCTTCTCCTACTCCCCATGTTCCCAACACATACGTTGATCTGAACTTGAACGTGATCAGATTCCTTCATCTCAAACTGCCCCAACTTGCTTGCTGTCAATCAGGAGGAACAACCACCTCACCTCATAGAATGGTTGTACAAATTAAATAAAACAATCTCTGCATTATTATCCAGGCTTCAGGATGACCTTCTGTCAATACTATTTATCTACAGGGATCACTCAATGACAAGATGAAATAATGCTTGTGAATTTAGCGAGCTGTTCATTAGCTAATAGAATGGCACTTTAAACACTACACACACATAAAGGACAGAGGCTTAGAATGTTGCCTTTGTGCTTCTTTAACTAAATCCTGATACTTTAGAAAGAAAATTAAGCACAGTGCCCAGTTGGGGACAATATTCTATTCATTAAGATAGGATTGCTAAGTTCTAAGAATTTTTTTAAGAATTTAAATTGACTCCAAGGCCCATGGAAGAACGTCCAGGTTTTTCCCAGTTGTGATTTTTTAAACCATGGTTCAGTCTCGGAACCCTACCCCTTTTGTTGTCTCTCTACATTCCCAAGGCAAATGTACTGATCTATAGACTTACAACGTTTCCTCCAGCCCCGACTCCTACCCTGAGACATGGATTCACAGACAACATATTAAATATCTAGTTGGCTAATTTCATACTCAGCCTGTTTAAAATTGAGTGTAGGAGCAGTCCATCAGTCCCCACTCTTGGAGCCTAAATCCAAACAGAGTTCCAAAATCAAACCACCTCCAGCTGCAGACCCCAACAGCTGCCACCATGCCCCTAGCCAGACTCCACCATGCCCCCATCACCTTACAACTGAGCTCCACAGAGATGCTAACCTGAAGAAAATTGCATGTACACTGGAGGGGCACGCAGGTGGGGTGTGTGTGTGCAGTTTGGCTGGAAACTCAGAGCTTTTTTGGAGTCAGAATGGGTGACCACCCCCAACCTTCCTATACTTCCAGCAGCCCCAGCAGCCACATCCACGTACCCCCACCATGGCCATGTAAGCTCATTTACTTGCCATGTTCCAGAGACTTATAAATACATCTTGGAAGAGTTCAATTAGCTGCAAAAATTCTCAGATACTCAGCCCTGGCTGTTACTTCTGGGACAATCTCAGGAGGAGACGGGCCAAGTTCCTGCAATACCAAAACCCCATGCCTCTGGCCAGATTGTCTGGTCAAATATTCTGAATTTTCTGGAGTGTGTGGCCACATTCACAGTCACGCAACATCTCCAAACAATACTAACATCCCAGGGGTAGCACACCAGATTGGATGGGAATGTAATGTCAAAGCCAATTAATCTCAACTAACCCAAAAACATTAACACAAAAGGCTCTACTTGCAACAACACCTTAGTAAATCCTGAAATAAGGACTTATTGTTCTACTACATTAAGATACAATTTTCACAAATTTTCTTTTACTGAAGTGTTTGTTGATCACTTCATTAACCATTTAGCAGTAACAAAAATACTTAATAAATTATTGTGGGCCTGCTACAGAGGGCAGGATTGAGGAGTTGTTGGGACAAAGGACACAATGGTGGAGGGAAATTGGCAGTGGTGGGTGGATTGTTGTTGGAATCTTGCATGCCTGTAACAAATCATCAGGAACAACTTAAAAATAATAAATAGCCATAGTGTTTAACTAAAGTGAGGAATAAAATAAAATAAAATCTGGTAGCATTCATTTGGGAAAAAATAATGGAACCAACTTGGATCCGTTCATCATGGCTTTTGCCCAGGATTACAGCAATTGTTTCCAGATGACTTTCCCGAAGTTGGTTTTCAACAGATCAGTCATCAGTCCTATTTGCAAGGGAATAAGAACCGCTACCATACATCCCATCAGCTCAGCATCAGAGCTTTGGTCCTTCCATCCAACTGGCTGCCATCCCCCCATCTATTTGACCTTCTCTCTCTTAGCTGCCCCCATTTTCCTTCAGTCTCTCTAATCTTCTACCTAACTTTGAATTGACTGCTCTCCCCTCTAGGGAACCCTCCACCTCACATTGGGGCTCATAGATCCCCTCGTGGCTGTTCTATTTTAAAATTTCAGTCTCCCCTACCTGCACTCCTTTGTGCCCTTACATGCTGTTTGCTTTCTCCATAGTCATCCTTTCCAGCTCACATACTGCTGATGTCACTTAATTATAGCTTTAATTCTCTCCCCCCCAACCCCACAACAGGTGCAAATAAAAAAGAAAAGAAATATCCTCTTTGTTCCTTGCTTTCTTCTCAGCACGGATTTAAGTGTTTGATTCAGATGGGATGTGCTATTGAATACGGGTTTTCAGCTTTAAAACCTAGCCCTGTTTCAGGAATCTCACATAGATAATAAGGCCCTTCAAAGACCTAGACAACAGAAACAACTCTCCATTGCTTTCATGTGAGAAAAGTCTGGTAGAACCTGTATGTAGAATTGTCCTTCCCTTTGGACAGATCCAGTTTTTTAGATGAGATTTCTCTCCCAGCACCCGTCAAACTCCCTGGGTTCTAGACTAAAAAAAAAATTATTTTAGGCTCTCTAGAGAGCCTAGGGCTCTCGGAGAGCCCAGCAAGCTACCGAGAGTATTCGATATGCCAGACACAGTAACAACAAAGTCTCCAATGGAGACGTTACTGGGCCCGCTCGAGCAACATAAATTACTTTTATATTTTATTTTGCCAATTCTGAATCTCAGTGACAATGGGTTCAAATTGGAAAAAGTTAAACTTTTTATATTTTCAGTTGACATGATAATATATATAGAAAACACTGAAGATGCTACAGAAAACTCTTGGAAACAATGAACTGTTACAGAAAAGTATCAGACTACAAAACAAATACACAGGGGTCAGAGAGATAGTATAATGGATAAAGCCTTAATGTTGTAAGTTGTCAACCTAACCTAGGTTCAATCCCAGTTACCACATATGTCCTCCATAAATGACTGATTCCTGAGAATAGAGCAAGGAGTAAGTCCTTAGAACAGCTTGGTATGGCCCCAAAAACAATAAAACAAAAAAGGGACAAATAAAATTTGTTGCATCTTTATATGAAATAGACAATTCCATTTAAAGAAGTGTCAAAATTAGGTATCTAGAATCAAAATCAGATATCTAGAAATAAACAAAGAATGTAAAAGACATCTATCAGAAAAATAGAAGAAGGAAAAAGGGAATGGAAAAATAGTTCATGTTTGTGGATTGTAGGAATTAATATTATTCAAATATTATTATCCTAAATGGAGCATTAGAGATTCAATGAAATCCTTATAAAAATACTGATGATTTTCTTCAAGGATTTGGAAGTTTGTATTGAACCATGTTGTATAGAACCAATTTGTATGGAACCATATGAAGTTGGATTCATCTCACACCACACATAAACATCACCTCAAAGTGGATTAAAAACATTGAGATTAGACTGTAGCACTGTAGCACTGCCCTCCCATTGTTCATCGATTTGCTCTAGCTTGCCCAGTAATGTCTCCATTGTGAGACTTGTTACTGTTTTTGGCATATTGAATATGCCACTGGTAACTTGCCAGGCTCTGCCGTGTGGGCAGGATATTCTCAGTAGCTTGCTGGGCTCTCCAAGAGGGACAAAGGAATCTGAACCTAGTTCGGCTGCATGTAAACCAAATGCCCTACTTGCTGTGCTATTGCTCCAGACCCCCCCCCCCCCGCTTCCCGCAAAAAAAAGGAAAGAAAGAAAGAAAGAAAGAAAGAAAGAAAGAAAGAAATTAGATTTGTATCTTCTGTACATAAAAGTCAACACAAAGTGAACTAAAGATGTTGAGATTAGACTAGATTCCATAAAATTCAGTGAGGAAACATAAGCAGAACTCTCCAGGATTTACTGTTCTGGTACCATTTGCAATGACAACAAAAACAAATAAACAGGGATCAGAGAGATAGAACAGTGGTTAAGGTGCTTGTCATGCTTGCTTCTGACCCAGGTTTGAGCCTCAGTACCCTTATGGTCCCCTGAGTCCACCAGGATACTTCAGCACAGCTGAGTATAGCCTAAAATCAAAACAAAAAGCAAAAATGAAATAAGTAAACAAATGGGACTACTTCAAACTAAAAAGTTTTTGCATGACAAATGTAACTCATCCTAGACAGACTACTGATTGGGGGAAACTATTTGCACTACATCAGATAAAGGACTAGTGGCCAAGATATATAATTAACTGAGAGTTCAACAACAAACCAATAACTGCATCCAAAAATGGGGTAAGGAAATTAATAGACACCTACTATGCCTGAAAGAGACAAATGACTGGCTATTGGCATATGAAAAAGTGTTATCATCACTGTCATCAGAGAATTGCAAATCAAAATTACAGTGAGATATCTCACACCAGTGACAATGGCATACATTAAAAAGATAATGGAGTTGGGTGGGAATGAGTTGAAAAAGGAATGCCTTTTACTACCAATAGAAAGAAATGTCATCTGGTTCAGCTTCAATACAAAATGTTGTGAGGATTGCTCAAAGGAGTAAGAATAGAGCATCTACTTGACCCAGAAATTTCACTTTTTGTCATTTATCTCAAGAACATAAAATCCTTAATTGTTTGTTTTTTGGGCCACAGTCAGCAATGCTCAGGACTTCACCTAGCTCTGTTTTCTAGCATCCCTTCTGATAGTGCTCAGGAGACCATATGGAGTGTTGGAGATCAAACCCAGGTTGGCCATGTGCAAGGCAAATGCTCTACCTGCTATACTATGTTCAGGCCTTCTGTTTAAGCACAGCGGTAGGGCGTTTGCCTTGCATGCAGCCAACATGGCCGACCGGAGTTCGATTCCTCCGCCCCTCTCGGAGAGCCTGGCAAGCTACCGAGAGTATCTCGCCCGCACGGCAGAGCCTGG
>JAOXYA010080681.1:0-11340 GCA_028565675.1 Sorex palustris
ATTGCTACTACCGGGTGGATCTGGAGAGTATCATGCTGAGTGAAGTTAGAGGGAGAGAGGCAGACACGGAGTGATCTCTCTCTGATGTGGGATATGAAAAAACAGTAGGGTGGTAGAGGGACCTGTTCAACCAGGAGGAAGAGGGGGTGCTACAAGGTGGGGAAGTGTGATGTGTGAAACCCTATCAGTAACAGCACTGTAAATCTCTCCTAGGGGCAGACTCCTGGGTGTGAGGAAACAGGCCGGGGCTTTGGTGGAGGAAAGTGGACCCTGTGACGGGATCAGTGTTGAAACATTGTATGCCTAAACCGAGCCACGAATCATTTTGTAGTTCAGTCACTCAGTTAAAAACTATGTCACCAGGGGGCGCCAGAAGCACGTGCACCGGAAAGCACGCGCTGTCTAGAAAGCTTCCAGGTCCCAGGCAGGCAGCAAAGGTGGGAGTCGGGACTTCTAGCAGTGGTCAGGAAGTGACAGGAGCTCCACAGAGCGTGTGAAAGCTCAGCAAACAGGACGTCACCCAGGGGGCCAGCACTTCCCCAGAAATCCAGCTTAGAGACATGTGGAGAGAGAAGGCAGAAGCAGCAGCTGCAGGAAAGCCCGGGAGGTCAAAGGAAACAGGGAGAGGCAGTTGGGACGAGACAGCCGCTCAGAGAACCAGGCAGGCACCAGGAGCTGAAGAATAAAATTAGTTAAATGGGGGGAAAAAATCATGTGGAACAACAGCAGAATGGGCCAAACAGAAGAAAGAAGCTGGTTTAGGGGACAGACTGAACAACGTCATCAGAGAAGAAAAAGGATGGCGAAAGAGGGTTTGGTAAAGAAGCACCAGAGAGCATTGCGCTTGAGCAGCTAGCAGGAGGAGAGGAAAAGGAGAGGAAGCCGGTTCAGAAGCAACACCAAGGCGGGCGGGGACAGTGCAGGAGGTCAGGAGCTTCCCTGCCTGTTTGCCCCTCGGCTTGGAGCACGGAGCCCGGAACACCTTGTGAGCACTGCTGAGAGTGGCCCCGACACCCCACCCCCAACTGAACCAATGAAAACTATCACTGTATCACTGTCATTCCCACGGGCGCCAGTAACGTCTTCATCCATCCCTGTCGTGTGCCAGTGTAGCCCGATGGCGTCCTGGGGGCTCTTTCAGGGTCAGGGGAATGAGGACCATCATTGTTACTGTTTTTGGCACATCGAGTACACCGTGGGTAGCTTGCCAGGCTCTGCCATGCGGGCGGGATACTCTCCGTAGCTTGCCAGGCTCTCCGAGGAGGGTGGAGGCTTTTGGGGCTCCAGGAAATATTATGAAAACTATAAAAAGAAGAAATAGATATGCTTGAGAAAATCTCCTATTTGCAGAAAGATGGTGGTGATTTTACATGGTGATTTGTTCAGACTCTATGATTATATCAGTTTATTACATGCTGGGCACTTCAAACAGACGCATTGTTAAATCTGTATCAGTGGAGCTGGAAATTTTGTATCGAAGTCTGGGGTTGGGGCAGTAGTACAGCTGGGAAGGCTCTTGCCTTGCACACGGCCAACCCGGGTTTGATTCCCGGCGCCCTATATGGTCTCCCAAGCCCAGACAGAGGTTATCCTAAGTGCAGAGCCAGGAGTAATCCCTAAGCATTGCCAGCTGTGATGACCACCCCAAACAAAAGTATTATGGAGTACTAAATACAACCATGTGTTTTTAGAAAAAGAAGTATTTTTGATATATTTTATTATGCTAATACATTTATATAATTACTTGAGAACAGTCATTTGATTCACTAAATATAAGCATTTGATTATGGGGCAGCTCTGCAGAGAGAGTTTATATTAATCGGGGGGGGGCTTGCAATTCCAGGCACACCCCAAGTCTGTGAATAGATTGGGGCACTGTGTATAGATAATCCCTAATCACCGTGAGGTGATGGGTTTGTGCCTGTTTCGTAGGGGAAGAAACTGAGGTAGAGGAGAGGGAATATGCCCGCAGTCTCGGAACTGGTGTCTGAAGCAGGAAGCCCGTCACGTGGTCCTCCTGACTGTCTGCTCCCTGGCATCCAGGGATGCTTGGACCCGCAGTGCTGGGGAAGACTAGCCACCCCTGGAGGAGCTGAGGAATCCAGGGTCTCACCTGGTGGTGCTCGGACCTGTGAGGTTCTGGGACGAGCTAGGGGTCTGTACCATGCAAGGCACGAAGTTACCCCTGTCCTCTCTCTAGCCCCTAGAACGTAACTTGGAAGGTGGTGCTTTGGGGGCACACCCGGTCCTGGTCAGGGCTTACTCCTGCTCTGTGCTCAGGGATCACTCCTGGCAGGGCTTGGGGACTGTATTGAGGGACCTGGGATCAAACCCAGATTGGCCGTAGGCAAGACGAGTGCCCTACACACTGTCCTGTTGCTCTGGACCCAAAAGAATGTTTTTATGCAGGAAACTTGGTGTCTTTTCATGCCACGGCCCTCGGTGTCCTGGTCTCTTCCTGCAGGGGACGGTGTCACACACACCTTCCCTTCAGAGGTGCACCTGGGCCACACTCACATTCGATCTCCTGGGAAAGGAAGGAACGGAGTGGCCTGCAGCCCCTGGCTCTCCTGCCCGGCGCAGGGTGTGGTAGACGCCCTGTGTTTCCATGTCCCCTGTCCCCCCAGAGTGCACGGCCTGGAGATCCATGGCCGGGATTGTGGGGACGCGGCTGCCCAGTGGATCACCAGCTTCCTGGACACGCAGCCCTACCGCCTGGTGCATTTCGAGCCTCACATGCTCCCGAGAAACTGTCAGAAGATGGAGAACATGTTCCAGCCAGCAGACCAGGTCAGAAGAACCAGGTCAGGGTCTACAGCAGGCTCTCCTGGGGATCAGCAAGGTGGCCCCCCTGCTGGGCAGCCGTGCTTGCTCCTTTTGCCCAGTGAATCCCCAGTGACAGTGGCCAGGCTGGACACTCTTGCAGCTGCCGTCCTCGTGAGGACAGTCTGCAGCTTGCAAACTGCCCCCTGCCAGCATCTTTTTCAGAGCACTGGGGAGCGGCTGGCTTGTCACGTGCCCTTGCATGGTCAGTCAGGGCATGTGGGCCGGGGGCCCTGCTCTCAGGACTTTATCGCCCAGCCTCACAGCTGTGATCAAAGGACTCTTAGCTGCGAAGCTGGCCTGCCTTTCCAGCCAGGCTCTCAGTCTCCGCCGTGAGCAGTCACTTGAAGGTGTCAGGCACTAGCTGGGCCCTCCCAGAACAAGGCTGCAGGCATCACCTTCCCTGCCGGGCTAGAGCTCGGGGCCCCTGGAGCATGGTGCTTGGTCATGTCAGTGAATACATGGGCCTCTGAAGTAGCAGATTAGGGCAGGGGGCCGTAGTACAGTGGGTGGGGCATTTGCCTTGCATGCAGTGGACCTGGGTTCGATCCCCAATATCTCGGATGATCCCCTCAAACTCACCAGGAGTAATTTCTGAGGATAGAGCCAGGAGTAACCCTGAGCCTCGCTGGATGTGGCCAAAACTGCCCCCCCCAAACTAGCTTAATATTTGAATTGCCTAAAAGGTTCACAGACCCACGAATATTTCCATCCCCAGTGCTCAACCCGACCCTCCTTGTTAAGCTCATGAGGACTGGCGGGGCGCCCTTGGAAGGCGAAGCCACTTACGGGGACCCTGGCAGCTCTGAGGCCCAGGGCTTCACTCCCTTCTTTGGAGATATCCTCCGAGCAGCACAGGTCACCGTGTCCGTGTCCTCCACAGGTGGCCTACTCAGACGCCAGCCCCTACATGATCCTGTCCGAGGCGTCCTTGGCGGATCTCAATGCCAGGTTGGACAAGAAAGTGAAGGCTGCCAACTTCAGGCCCAACATCATCATCTCAGGCTGCGGGGTGTTCGCGGAGGTAGCTGGATGCCCCCTGTCCCCTTGCCACCCCCTCCTGAAGTCTTTGGCACACTGGCCCTGCTCACACAGAATGTTTGTGCCTGGTTTGAGCACCGAGGCAGCTGGGTGGGTGGAAGGGCAGCACATGCCACCTGCTCCTTCAGCCTGGGCGTGAGTTTGGCCACAGTCAGGCCACACACCCACTGGCCAGCACAGACCCCACGTGCCCATTGGTGGCCGACTGGGGGACAGATGGTGGTCACTCTGTTCCCCTCTAACCCATCTTCAGCCCTGACCCTGCTCTTGTCTCAGACCTCCGACAGCCTAGCGCTCTGTGGGGGGCTTGTACGTTCCCTTCTAGTAGCCCCCCACAGCCCTGCGCACCCATGGGTGCCACTTCCAGAAACTCCTCTCCCAGGCTGCAACCCCTGCTCTGCTTTGCCATTACCCATCCTCTGCTTCCCAAGTGGGGGTCCCTCTGGACAGCACCTCTCAGCTCTCACAAACACGTCACCCATCACGTCCCCCTCCACCATGGAGACAGTCCCAGCTGGTCCGTCCTCACCAACGTCCCTAGCCTGTTCCTCCCAGATCATCTACCCCACCCACCTGGGTCACCCCTTTACAGTGTCTGGGCCCTGGGGGTCTTTCCTGGGGGTTGCCCCACTCTGGCCCCTCCTGGGGGGGGGCGTCACTCTGCAGGGGGTGACAAAGAGTCTCTGTCACTGCTTTGCTCAGTAGACTCAGGGGCCCCTTCCCCCAAGCTCTCGAAGGCCCAGCTGCCCCCTGGGCCGTCCAGCCCCTCCCTGGTCCCCCTAGGACTCCTCACCCCCCTGCAGCCCTGGCAGCTCTGGGCCCACAGGGGGCCCCTTCACCTTTCATCCTTTACCCTCAGATCATAGCCCCCTCCCTCGAGAAGCTTGCCCAGCTCCCCAGACTGACAGATGCTCCCCTCCCCCGCCCCCACCTCCGCAGGACCCTCACCTCAGGGCAGTGCTGACGGGGGTCCCTGAGTGGGTCAGTTCATCTGCATCCATCCATAGGACTTTCTCTTTCCTCCTCTTTGCCCGGGGGCACCTTCCCTGGGGTGGGACTTTATCTGGGACTCAACCCCCCCTCCGTCATTTGTGGGTTGACTTTGGGGTTTTGGGCTCCACTCTGGGGTTCAGGCTTGCTCCTGGCCCTGCACTCAGGGATCGCTCCTGGCGGTGCTCGGCTCAGGCTACCCTGCACGGGGCTGGGATGGAACCTGGGCCAAGAGCTTCCAAGACTCCCTCCCTGCTGTCAAGGCTGGTATAAATCAGATATAAAATATCTAGCCCCCAGTATTTTTTCATTGCCCATAAACGAGGTTCTTGACACATTTCTTTATTGAATAGCAAGTTAATTTTCTAACTGCAATGCTTATTTCTTTCCTTTCGGATTAAAAATGTCTGCTTTCCATTTTATTTTTTTCATATGTAGTAGGGGATGGAACCCGGGGCCGCGCACCAGAGCCTCGTTTGTCCCCCAGGGGCAGTCTTGGTCCCTGCCAGCATCTTTCCCCCGTGACCACAGTGCCCCCTTGTGGAGAAATGTATGCAGGACAGGTTGTTGCCGCTCAGCCCTGCGCCCAGCTGGAAACTGCCCTGTGTCAGGCAAGTCACTCACCATTAGGGTGAAACTGAGCCTGAACGTTGACAGAGGCTGGTGATAAACAGGGAACTGCTGCATTTTAACTCCCAGATTCTATCTCTGGGTGGAATCCAGCGGTAGAACCATACATGGATCCCTACCAGGAGCGATCTCTGAGCACCAACACACACACAGGGCTCCAGGGTGTCAGCCCGTCAGGGGTGCAGCTGGAGGGTGTGGGGTCCCCACCACAGAGAAGCCCCTTCTGTGTCCCGCTTTCTCCCTTGCCCCCCTCCCGCCCTGCTCTTCTCCAGCCGTCATCCAGGGATGCTGCCTGGGGTGGGTGGGCTTTGATCAAGGTGCTGGGCAGTGACTGAGACCCAGCCTTTCCTTGCAGAGGATTGGGGACAGGCAGGGACTGACATTACCTTTCTGCTGTTTGGGCTACACCCTAGCAGAGCTCATGACCACCCCCAGTCCTGTGCTTGGGGACCTTCCTGGTGGTGCTAGGGGAACCGTGCAGTGCTGGGTTCTCGGCCTGTGGAGCCCGAACGCAACCCACTGGGCTTCTCCTGGCTTCGTCAGTGCTGATGTGGGGGTCAGTATGGGGGACCCCGTCGGGCTCCACCTCCCGGTGGAGGTGTCAGCGTGGGGAACCCTGTCAGGGCTAATGGTCAGGGTGTCAGTGTGGGGGACCCCTTCAGGCTAACGGGTGGGCTCTGGGTCTGCCCTGTTGCAGGACTCGTGGGACCGGCTTCTCATTGGGGCCGTGGAGCTGAGGAGGGTGATGGCCTGTTCCAGGTGAGCAACTCTCAGGAGGGTGGGCAGGACCTGCTGCCCATCCCCCTGACACTCTGTCTGCGCCCAGGTGCATCCTGACCACTGTGGATCCGGACACTGGGGTCATGAGCAGAAAAGAGCCCCTGGAGACCCTGAAGAGGTAGGTTGGGGACTCGTTGGTCTGCATGGAACAGTGACCCCTGGACCCTTTTGCTCACTTGCTCTGAGCACAGTTTCAGTATCCATTTGAAGCTCAGATCCGCAAAGACCCACCGGACAGCTGCAGTAAATACCAGCCGAGATGCCAGCAGCTCCTACTGGGCACTGAGGACTGAGGGGTACCCAGACTTGGCGGGGATGGCAGAGGCCTCACAGAGACTGAGAAGCATGTTGAGGGGAGGCAGGTCTGCAATATGCTGCCTTTATCCAGGAAAGGAGAGTCAGGGTGGGCTGGGAAGAGGGTAGGGAAGGAAGGGGATGAGGGGGGAGGGGGAGGGTGCAGAGAGAGAGAGAGGGGAGGGAAATGAAGGGGAGGGCAAGGGAGAGGAGGGGAGGATAGGAAAGCCAGAAGAGGGGAGGAGTGGGGAGGGTCGGGGAGGGGAGAGACCACAGGTTGGTGCTTTAGAGGGAGCCAGGTTTGGCCCTAATCCCCGGATGACCCCGCATAGTCCCCATGTGACCCCTCTGGGCCCTGGCATTGCGGGGCGTGAACTGCAGAACCTCCTTGGCTCCGGCACAAAACCAGTGACCCGTTGCCCAGGAACCGCAGATTCCTCACTGCTGTGATGCCCCTCGCAGGTCAGGGTGTAGCTCAGTGGCTGGCACTTACCTGAGTAAGGGAGGCCTGGGTCTGATCCCTGAGGCTGCAAAAAGACTTTGGGACCTCACCTGGTGGTGTTGAGCTACTCCTGGCTCTGTGCTCAGGGATCACTCCTGGCAATCTTGGGGGCATATAGGGGGTGCCGGGGATCACACCTGGGTCAGCCGCAAGCGGGCCGGTGCACTGCACTACATGCTGTGCTCTAGCCCAAGGAATTGGACATCGAAGGTGTCTCAGGACAGTCCTCCAAGAAAGCTTGTCTAGCTGAAAACTGGGTTTTGCCAGTCTGGAAATAGGTGTTTTTGTTGTTGTTGTTGTTGTTTTTAATAAAAAGGCCAGAAGTCTCAGGTCAGGTTGGAATCAATGTTGTCTACACCGGCACCCCAGTGTCCTCTCACAGAGGGCCTTGCACGTCAGAGGCGAGGAGAGGGCACTCCCATTGGGCACGGGGAAACTTTTGGGTTTCAGAGCCCCGGAAATATGCCATCAGACCAAAAATCTAAAAAGCAGCAGAGGGTGGTGCCAGCGAGGCCTTGCAAGGCAGGGCCAGAGGGGAGGGTGGTTGGGAGGTAAGAGAGTCACAGGCCATATGATGTGAACTCGAGACTGAAGCAAGCCACGTGCTGAGCTGGTGAGTGGACTTGGAGCTCAGCAGGGGCCAGCGGGGACAGGAGATGGGGAACCCTGGGGCTCCAGGCCAGTTGGTGGGTAGAGACAGGTGGGTAGAGACAGCGGAGGAGTCAGAGGCAGATGCTCAGACAAGAGCGTCTTGTTGATTAAGTATGGGGAGTACCTCATCTCTCCAGCCCAGCGGGGAGCCTCTTTTGGAGAGAAGACGGGGAGCATGGCTCTGGTTATGCTTCTGCAGCTTGTGCGCTGGGCGAGCTGTCTTCTCCACAACTCCAGAGGCTGCTGTTTTGCAAGAGTGGTTGGGACTGGGGCCGCCCGAAGCAAAGCTTAGTGATGCGCAGCTGTGTGTGAGGCATCTGACATCCCTGGGAAGAACCGCCGGGTGACTGGGGGCTAGCTTCCACTGACCCCCTGATTTCTCATGCCTTTTCCCATTCTAGTTACCGCCTGTGTGATCCTTCTGAGCAAAAACTATATGGAAAATCACCTCTCTTCGGCCAGTATTTTGTTCTGGAAAACCCAGGAACAATCAGCGTGGGAGACCCTGTGTACCTGCTGGGCAAATAATAAGAATCTTCTGTCCTGGAATAGACTGGATGTCTTAAAAAAAAGTGCCAACATTTAAAGCACAGTGTTGGGGGAAGGGGAGTGGAACTGACACTTCTGCCTTTTCTTTAGATCTGTATTTTCTACATTTTTGCTTTGTTTTGGAGGGGCAGGGAGGTGGGGACTTCCTAGTGTGTCACTGCTCCCAGCAGCCCAGTACCCAAGGCAGAGAAACTTATCAGGACTTCAGGAAGTCACATGTCAGAGAAGCAGGATTCCAAGTGCACCTCTTAACTACAACTGTGAATTAATTCTTTCTCCTCTGTTCACTTCTCAGCGAGCTGACCTCCATCATCTTCATTATCAGTCCAGGGCGAAAGCAAAGAGCAAGACCTGGTGGGCCGGAAGAATGTTCTGGAATGTTTTATTTCCTCCCATGCACGGGCAGAGGAATTAGAAATTAACTCCTTCCTCCTGGGTGAGACTGGAAACACACCTTGCTTTGTCTCCAGGAGTTCCAGGAGAACTTCTGAAGCTCAAATGCTGTCCACTGGGAAAGATGCTAGTTTTCTGTGGACCTTTTGTTTTTTGGATTGTTTTGTTTTGAGGCCACATCCAGCAATGATCAAGGATCACTCCTGGTGGTGCGGCGTTACTATTCATGGTATACAGGAGATTGAACTGGGTGGGCTGCATGCAAGGCAAATGCTATACCTGCTGTACTAATCCTCTAGCCCAATAAAAACAGGTAGTCTTATAAACCAGCATTCCTCAGTAAAAAGTAGATTCTTTTAGATCCTTCTAATTCTTGGGCTTAAAAATAAATACAAATATTTAGAAATGAAATTAGTTTTGTTTTTTGGGTCACACTCGGCAGTATTCAGGAGTTTCTCCTGGCTCTGCACTCAGGAATTACTCCTGGTGGTGCTCGGGGGATCATATGGGGTGCTGGGGGATTGAATCCAGGTTGGTCATGTGAGGCAAATGCCCTACAAACATCTTTAAAAAGGAAGTGGGATGGCTTCCTGCCGCTTTCTGCTTCTCTGACCTATGCATTTGGTTTTCTAAAAATCACCAGGAGCTAGCCACGCCAGCCAAGAGTCCTCTGTATTCTGGCTGGCTGTTTCTCCTTAAATCTGGGCGGGAAACAATTCTGAGTGCAGAGAAGGAACATGATTATGTAATTAAAAACAATTCTCTGGAAATGTATCAAAAGAGAATAAAAGAAACCACTCCAGTCTTCTCTGAATTCAACATCTAATTTTTCAACTTCCAGAATCATAGAACTCTGAGATCTGGCGAAGTCTGTCTCTGGTCATTTTGTCCCACGACTATATTAGGAAATGGACAAAAGTTAAGAAAAATGCTTCAAAACTATAAATAACTGGAGGGTGGGCTGGCCATTTTTAGACAGAGTCAGACTTTGAAAACTGACTCAGGTAAGTGGGCCAAGTGGGCTGGAGAGAGAGCCTGTGTGCAAAGTGCCTGCCTTATGCACTGCTGACCCCTCTCACCCCATACAGTCCCGCGAGCTCGGCCAGCAGTGATTCTTCAGAGTCAGGAGCACATCCTGAGCACTGCCAGGTATGGCTCAAACACAGCGACTCGGGGCTGGAGTGATAGTACAGCCAGGATGCGTTTGCCTTGCATGCTGCTGAGCTGGGTTTGATTCTCAGCATCCCCTATGGTCCTCCCAGCACTGTCAAGAATATTCCTGCAGGCAAAGCCAGGAGAAATCCCTGAGCATTGCTGAGTGTGGCCTTACAGCAAAAATAAACAAAACAAACTTTAAAAACTCAACATAAGTACCCCTCCTCAAAGAAAGCCAAGTGGGTTCCATCCCCCTCCCACCCGAGCTGAGTGGAGCAGAACGGGTGGGCAGACATCTTTGGAGAACTGCTGAGCAAACGGCCTCTTTGCTCAAAGCACCACATGCTTCCACTCAGCCAGTGGTGTGGGGTGAGCCTCCTGCTGGTGGCTGATGGGTACAAGGGTGTTTTTCTGCTTGTTGGCGTGCAGTGGCGCATTCACACAGACACTGAGTCCTCCTCTACCCCTGCACATCTACCCTAGCTGCTGCTGGAGTCAGAGAGAAAAACAGCTTGACCAGGAGCAACATGAAGAGGCCTGGGGCACCAGAGCAGATGCGCCAGTGCTTGGGAGCCAGGGGGACATCTGCGGTGTGGGAGAAGCTCATCCTTGGGGGCCTGGAGAGACCCCATGGGGGAGTGGCAGCTTCTCCTGAGAAGTGGAAACTTGCAGCCGACTGGATGCCACGACTGGATCTTTAGCTATTTGAGAGGCTGGGGCTGTGCCACATGCAGCACTTCTTAGGGGCTACTCCTGGTCCTGTGCTCTGGGGACCAGGAGGTGCTGGGATCATGACTGGCCGTTCATTCTTGGATCTGGGGGGAAACAGTTCTGACTTTGGAGTGCACAGCAGGTGCACCAGCCCTTGAGCTCTGGATATAGATCCTCCTATGTTGGAACAGCTAACTCCCAGAAACCTTGTCCATGGCCCAGACTCAAGGTGACTGGCCTCATTGTCCCTGACATCTGGGAAGCCCCTCTTCAGTTGCTGGGTGTCCCCTTCTGCTCGGTGTGGGAAAAAGCCCTGTCCAGCCAGGGACTGCTAGCAACCTCTCAGACCTCCAAGCAGCTGTCAAGCTTTCTGTCACTGAGATTTAAACTCTGCTTCTTTGTGTTTATTTCATATGTCATGAGCAGGGTAGAGCACCAGGCAGGGCTGATGGCCCGTTTGCTCTGGAAACGGAATATTCGTGCAGAATTCCACTGGATGTGTAGGTTCAGGAACCTTGGCTGGCTCAGTGAAGGCCTCCTTTGGAGGCTGTGGGTGGTGGACTGCCAGGCCCAAACATCGCCCTGGAGTGGGGACTTCGCTCTGGGTGATGACCCCCAGCACTGGGAACTCAGAGGAGAGCTCAGGACCCCAGTTCTTGCTTTGCATGCGGGAGGCCCGGGATCTCACCCCTGGCACCACATGGTTCCTCTGTTATGCATATATGAGGGGCAACAGGGATCAAACCCACAATCTCATGCTTGCAAGGCAGTTACTTTTTTTTAAAATTAAAAAATTTTTTCCATAAATTTTTATTAGTGAA
>JAOXYA010080691.1:0-11340 GCA_028565675.1 Sorex palustris
CCCGTGACGTATTCGATATGCCAGACACAGTAACAACAAAGTTTCCAATGGAGACGTTACTGGGCCCGCTCGAGCAAGTTGACGAACAACGGGAGGGCCTTTATCTTTACCGTTAGTGGGAAATATGCAAAATATCTGGACTCTGGGAAGTGATATCTTATGGGGAAAATTATACTTTACAAGAGCAGACTATGATGATACCAATGAAACCATCTCAAAGGTAACAATAAACCAAATGTTCATATTTTTTATGGTCTGATAGACTTGCTTGCCTGAATAGATAATCAATGTCATTGGTCTTATGTTTAACACAGGGTACTAAACGCTAATAAACATTTGAAAGCGTGTGCCATTGGTTACATGAGGGGGAAATCATACATACATTGCTGGATCCAGGAAAAACCATGCCAGTTTCCACAAAGATAGAAAAAATTTGGTATATTTTCTATCTGTTGGGGAAATAGTATGAGACCATGTTTGTAAGACTGTATTGAACCTTTCAAACTTTGTTGACCTTAAATCTTGGTTAAATATCCAAAGTCCTTAAAGAATATGTTGATTGTATTTAGAAAGTCAGCAGCACGTGAAAATCTGCAATATCATTCACTTTTAAGGGAGTGTAGAGGTTCTTGAACCAGCATTTCCAGAGGAGAAGACAAGAAAAGCGATGGCCACCTCAGGACCATCACTCTTGAGACTTATTCCAGCCAATTAGTTAGACCTGGGCCACAGTCATTTTCTGCACTACGAGACCCTGCAAGTCTCTTCCATTAGACTCAACACCTAGAACCTGGTCAAAGGTGAAGATTCTGGAGGAGAGGCCTCCCCAGGCGTGACACACAGACCAGGTGCGTGTGTGTGTGTGTGTGTATGTGTGTGCGCGCGCGCGGGGGTGGGATATGCAAGGAGTCTAGGAGAAGCCACTGGGGCTGATCCATCTACAGCAGCCAGCTCTTGGCCACTGCATCTGCTTTCTTCCTTACCCTTGTGAAAAACTAAGTTTTTCTTACTCCTTCACCAGGCGCAAGTTCTAACAGATTTTCTAAGCAGGAAACAGATTCTTCAGAGCATCCCACAATTGTGTCTTTGCAAGGCAACCTTATTAGCACAATCCAATGCGTGTCCACCCTCTCTCAAGGAAAGCACAGTACAATTGTTTGGGGCAGTGTTTGCTTTTCCCTGAGTACACAAAGCACCTCAAGTAGAATTTATCTTTATTAGCTTTAACTTGTTCTCTGGGCATTGCTGTATTCCTGTCATTGTCTGATAATTCATTTCCTTCTGCTGTTTTTCATTTATTCCATAGACTGAAGTTTGCTTAGTGTGGGAATCAATTTCCAGTGGCTTAGCTCAGGAGAGAACTTCGTGTACTTTCAGGAACTATAAATGCCAAGGAAGTTGCTTCAGTTTTACATTCAGTAGTCATTCGGCATGATTAGAAGAAAAGAGCATTTTTTTTTTGCTTTTTGGGTCACACCCGGCAAAGCACAGGGGTTCCTCCTGGCTCTGCACTCAGGAATTACCCCTGGCGCTGCTCAGGGGACCATATGGGATGCTGGGAATCGAACCTGGGTCGGCTGCGAAAAGAGCATTTTTTAGAAGCGTCTTAAAGACTTAAAATGGCATATTTTCAGAAGGATTTTAAAGACTTAAGTCATTAGCTTCAGAGAAACAGCAAGTTTCTCGCCAGGGAGTCAGAGCCAAAGTGCTCTGCTCTCGACTATCTGTGTGTCTCCATCTCTTGGGTGAACGGATGAGCACCAGAGGCAACTCCTACTGGGTCTCCATTTGTGGGATGTGTTGGATTTGTCATCTTTGGGGAAGATAAGAAGGTTAAAGACACATTTAGGGCTTTAAATCCCCGCCCCTCCCCAAACAGGGCTGGGCACATGCCAGCAAATGCCCTGGACAGTAAAAACATTCTGGGGCTATCTCAGGGCAGTGAGGCCACGGTAGACCAGAATGTTGGAATTAAAAGATAGCAGAATGCTAAAATGGGAACTGATGGAGCTACTACAGAGGGTAGGCCACTTGCCTTGCATGCAGCTGACTTGGGTTTGAGCCCCGCATCCCATGGGGTGCCCTGAGCACCACCGGGAGTGAGTCCTGGGCAGAGCCAGGAGCAAGCCCTGGGCACAACTGGCTGTCCCCAAACAAAAGAAAAACAACCCAAATAAACAAAGAAAAAGAAACCCAAGCAATTAGAACTGAGGTGAGTTCTACTAATATGAACTTACCACCCAGCTCAGACATCTCTCCTGTCCTTCGCCACAGCAATCCTTGTCTGGAATCTGTCTGAACCCTTGCATGACAGAAGTCCTCACACCAGCAGCCATTTGTCTCTCATATATAGGCTTGAGGACTCGTACGTGAGAACCACCATGCCTCACTCCTATTTGTACCACATGAAGTGACCAAGGCCTCATCTACACAGCCCTGACTTCTTGTAAAGAGAGTCCTGGATGGTTTTACAGTGACCACAGAGGTAACAGCCAGAAAAATCCACAAAGACTGTTGACTTCCCAAGAAATGAGCGTGTTTCACCTGAAGCACATTCCACCCCTTTTGTACCATCACCATTTCTATGAATCCCACTAGGCCCAGTACTGATCTGTTGTGAGCTTTATTTAAACCACCGTTTTGTGTCTTACCTTTTGTACTTAACTTCGCAGTGCTAAGGTTTGACCATGTTGCAATCTCGCAGCTGGTTCATTTGGGAACCTTTGGAGTATGCTTGTTTATGACAAGTACTTTACCAAAAGATATAAGCATCATTGCACATGTGTCTTGAATATGTAAGTGTATCCATTTCTGTAGGACATATGCCCAGAAGAGAATTATTTTCTTTCAGAGGATATATGCATCTTAAATTTTTCTAGACACTGCCAAAATGCTCTCCAAAGTAATTATTTCATTCTACACTCCCACCAGCAACTTACAAAAGGAATTTGCTCTACATCCTTCCAACATTTGCACTATCAGATTGAAAAAAAAAACCCAACCTTTTGTCCAATACGCTAAGTGGGATTTTAATTTGCCAGTCTCTGGAGATTATTGAAATTGAGCACTTTTTTTTCTGCCTTTGCTTCTATGAGTTTTCTTTCCTATAATTTGCTTTATCTTTTTTCTATATGGTGGTATTTTGAAATAAGGACAACTTTCATGTGTTCTCTTGCTCTCTGCAATACATTCGAATGTTTGTTAAATTACAGAGTTTCTTGGCTCACATCTTCTACATGACCCGTTCTCCATTCAACAGCGAGAAAAGTCTAGGTGCTCTTTATGGAAACTGAACAATGAAGAATAAATCCTAGTTCCAGTCCCCCAACTTGGAAACTGTACTTTGATTCGCATTCACAAATTTAGTTGCTTTGTTAGAATGTTATAATTTAGCCTCCAGAGTGAAAGCCAGTATTCTACAGCAATCAGTCATATTCTGTACAGTGATCTGAACAAGTGGGTTGATGTCTCCTACTTACCAAGACCAATTAATAGTCTTTACCCACACACTGCACACAATGGCCCTTCCCTTGCATTGGGAAGTACATTTGAGGCTTGGGCATTTTTTCTCATTGGGCAAGAAAAGAAGTTAAGGAAGGGGAAAATATTCTGCAACAGAGTTGGACAAATTTTAACAGAGAGGGACTTGATTACTAACGTGAAGTTTGTAGCTGTGCAATGCTTCCTATTCCCCCAGAGGCTGTTGTGTTATTGTTTGATTGTGGGGTGGGGGTGGATTTGCTGAGGGCCGCTCAGGGTCATTCGTGGCCGTGCTGAAGTGGGGACCCCCACATGCCACGCTCTGGCCCACTGAGTCCTCCCTCGGACCTCGCAGAAAGGATTGTTCTAAGAATACGATGGCGGGTTTTGGTCCTCCCTGAACATGACCTAACACTGAGCACTCAGGCCTTATAAAACACGATGTTGTAAGCAACTTAATTTTCGTTCTTGCTTTCGGTTTTCTCTGTAGGATTCATTTCTCTCCCACTCCTCTCCCCCCGTTAAAATTTATTATCTAGGATGGCTTTTGTCTTGTTTCCAAGAATTAAAAGTGATTTAGAGAATTGATTTATCCATTAGCGTCATAACCAAGTTGTAACTTCTTGACGGCAGTAAGTTCCTTGCCAGTTCTGCTGAGTGCAGAGGCCCGTGGGCAGAGCTCACAGCGGACCCTCCCTCCCCAGAGCCCCCTCCCCCCGTGGGGGGTCCCACTCTCCTCCTGCTCCTTCCAACATGGTTGTTTGCCCCTGTCGGGCGCGTAGGTGAGGCAGGAGGAAGAAAAGGAGAATCTCTTACCTGCTTTGTGTTCTGTGAATACCTTTCAGACTGCATTTCCGGAGGACACGTTGCAACACTTTTATGGACTCTTGGAAGCGCTCCTGATTGCTTGGCACCTCTCCCTACGGTCCCCCTGATACAAATGAAAGCGGCCCCCTCCATTCCCGGGCTGCTCGCGGCTCGCCCACGCAGGCCATCTCTCTGCTGGGCCTCAGCCAATCCTCTGCAGCCAAATCCCTTGAAGGATTTTCCAGCTGCATTTTGATTTTGTTGCTTTTTCTGGGGGACACTCAGCTCCAACCGCTGCCCAGGCGCAGTCGCTCAGCCCTGCTCCCTTGGGCCTGGGAATCCAGTTCCACTGACTCTGCACCGCCTGCCCCTGGGGTCCAGCCGACGTGGTGGCCTCACTCCTGACCCCTGAGATCCTTCCCTTGTGTGCAACAGACATACACAGTCGCCCTTCGTTTCCCCCCTGCTGGAGGGAGGTCCCAGCACATTGACTCTCTGTCCAGAAATGCTTTGTTAAATATTAAACTTCTGGCGTTATCTTTTATGTGTGATTTGGGGGAGGAAGCCATCTTCTTAGGAATGCACGATCCTACATACGTGACCTTTTGCCTCCCAAGCAGTGCTCAGGGGAACCCTCCCAGGGACTCTCCACCACGTAGGCCCCATCGGTTCAGTACAAAACCCGAGGACGTCTGCTGCCTGGGTCCTCTGCAGTGCTGGGGGCCGTCAGAGCCCCCAGAGGTGCCTGGGTCCCCCAGGGGTGCAGCAGCGGTGCTTGGAGAACCATACTGTGCCCTGGACCAAAAGTGCAAGGCCTGAGCCCCTGTACTTCCCATGACATTTCCCACAATGTTTCAGCTGATGCGAGCAACAGGGTAAGTAAATTTTATTGCGATTGAAACGAAAACACATGGGTGTTGCATGTTTGATGCAACTGCTATGTACTGGACAGCTGCTATATTAGGATCTGGGCCACACTTGGGGACTAAAACCAGAGCCATCTCGGTCACAGGCATTATCTAGAGCAGATAGAGAGCTAATAAGACGGACGAGAGCAGCTGCGAGCATCGTAGGTGGCGTTAAGTGCTGAGCCGGGAAGCGGTCAGTGAGACACGTCAGAGCAGGGCCGGGAGTGCTCCTGAGCGGGCATTTGAGCAAAGACCTGGAGGATGGAGTGGGTGGTGTTCTCTCAGATGGGAACACCTGCATCCCAGGACGCTGTGCTGAGGCTGCTCTCCTGGCCCCAGGAAGAGGTGGGAGGCATGCAGCGGGGTTGAAGCGAGCCAGGGGGCCCAGAGGGGAAGTGGGGAGAGCGTCTAGACAACCAAGCTCCACAAGCCTCCGAGAAAGCTCTGCCTCCCACCCCAGTGCCCCTGGAGCCAGGAAGGGTTGGGGCAGGAGGAAAGTGTCGTGAAAAGCAGTCATCCTGCGGTCACGCAGAGGACAGCCCTGGGGGGCCAGAGACCAGCAATAAAGGCAGAAGCAAAGTCAGCAGGGCCAAGAAAGAGGGGTCTTCAAGGGGCTGGATCACGGGGATGTGGGGCCCGCTGATCTGAATTTACAAGCTCTGGGAAAGCAGGGACAGGAATTCCTAATGGGATTGAATTTACAAATGTGGAGAGGCCCCCGGTGGACATAGGGGTCCGCTGGCAAAGTGGGCAGGAGCTTCTCACTGGCAGAAAGCCGAAAGAAGCTTACCTGCAGAGGAGGGGGGTAGGGGTGTTTGGGGTGTTTGGGCATGTCGGTAGAAACACCAAGGAGTGGTTTAGTTACAAAGCTTGGTTTTGGGTTTGGAGCTACATTTCACATTCCTGTTAGAGAAATTCTACCCTCATTTAATTTTATTAAACTTTTTGGCCACTGAAGATAATGAAGAGTAATTCAAGATGGTCATCTTGAATTACATATTACATATTACTCCTGACAATATTGCTTACATATTGCTTCTGACAACATTTTGTGTTTGGAGAATATATATATATATATATATATATATCTAGATATATATATGTATATATCAAGGAGCATTGGTGATATTAAAAGGGACTTTTAAGGGAAAAATTCATCTGAAAGGAAAAGCACAGGTGAAAAATTCAAGCAACTTCTAGGTGTTTTAAATAGTTCAGAGACTAAAAGCGAAAATGATGCCTCCCTAATTTCTTCCCTTCAGAGTGAGGGCTGGAGCGATAGCATAACGGGTAGGGACTTTGTTTGCCTTGCATGTGGCCAACCTGGGTTCGATTCCTCCGCCCCTCTCTGAGAGCCCGGCAAGCTAACGAGAATATCCCGTCCGCCTGGCAAGCTCCCCGTGATGTATTCCATATGCCAAAAACGGTAACAATAAGGCTCACAATGGAGACGCGATGGTGCCCGCTCGAGCAAATCGATGAACAATGGGAGGACAGTGCGACAGTGCTACAGAGTGAGGGTGTGAGTCTCCAGCTGCTGCGTTCTCCTGACAGAGGAGGAAGGCATCACGGCTCGAGAGTCCAGAATGTTCCAGAAGAAGCCAGCTTTCCGCTTCCTGGTGACGAGCCAGGAGCGAGAGAAGCTGAGGGCGGGCGCAGGAGAAGGAGCCCAAGGACAGGGGCAGCGTGTGGGACAGTGGCTGGGAGAGGCTGAGCCGCCCGTCTCAGCAGGGCTCTAACCCTGGCCCCAGAGCGCCCCCTTGGCCCTGCACCTGCTGCCGTGTGACCAGCATCTCTCTGAGGACGAGGGAAGCCTGTGCTGCAGCTGCACTCACCTCTCCAGTGCTCGGCAAGGGCGCAGAGGCCTCCAGGGAGCGGGCAGGACACACCTTCGGCCACCACAGGGTCAGAATGCGGTCTGGGCTGCTCAGCGCCCTGCTGCCCGCGAAGGGACTGTCTTCCAAGCCCAGGAAGAGGCAGGATCACGTGTGCTGTGGGCAAGGCCCCGCTCTGGCTCCTGAAGTGACCCTCTCTGTCCAGGCCTGGCCGGGGCTCGCGGGTCCTGCAGAAGCTTCTCCTAACCCACGTGCATGTGTCTGGAGAATCAGGGCGGCCCACCCATGTGTCCAGCAAGCCCGGCTGCTGGTCAGCTGTGTGGTCTGCATGGGCCAGGAGTCTGCCCAGGCCTCAGCTATCCACTCCGCAGGGTGGTGGCTAGCCATAGTCCCCCACCCCTCCCCCGGGATTGTTGTGGAGATTGGACAATCCATGACCGAAGGGTGGGAAAGGTGCCGCCTCTACCCAGCTGCCCGCTACCTGGAGAACGTCCCAGCTGCCCCCTACCCAGAGAGCGTCCAACTGCCCCCTACCCTGAGAGCCTCACAGCTGTCCCCCACCCAGAGAGTGCCCAGCGGCCTGCCACCTGGAGAGTGTCTTCATTCAGCCAAGCCTTGCTGGGAGAGGGAGGATGGCCCTGTCTGCTGGGCTCCGTCCAGATCTTTCTGACCACAAAACAAGGCTCAGCTCCAGAGCCAGTGAGGAGAGCCAGGAGGCGTCTGGCTGAAGGGAGTCCTCCCCTGTGGACCCTGGCCCAGGCGCACCGGCCCACGGTGACCCCCGGAGGCGGGATGTGGGAACACAGCAGGACCCCAGCCGGAGCAAGGACGCCGAGGTCCAGAGCAGAGGGCCCCGGAGAAGACCCGCAAACGTCCCCCTCTCTCTGCCCAGGCGCAGATGTGGTGGCTGATGATTACTTTTGAGATTCAGCCTTGGATTTCAGGGAGGGGAAGGCTCACCCTGGGTGGACACAAGCTGCATTTTCATTGACTGGGAGATATTTTTACTGCCACATTAAGTTGGTTTAGTGGCCCTGGCTTTTTAAGGATTCCTGAATGTACTTCCTTTCTTTGGAATCTAGATTTTCCCGGGCTGTCCAATCAGAAACGGCACGAAGAGGCTCTGTCCTGTTCAGTGGTTAGGCACCTCACCTGTTCTTTGAAATGGAGAGTCCCACTCTGGCAACAACCAGAAAGATTCAAGTCACCCTGTGCCCTTTTAGATGAAGCACACAGTATGGCTACTAAAGCGTCCCTAAAGTCACACAGATTATTTTATTTCCAACCGAGAGTGGATGTGCACATACATGCCTTTCCTGAGCTAAATTTGCATTCAGGGCACCTGTGAGGAACAGTGAACAACCGTGTTTGGTTTCTCCCAGCTCAGATCGGCTCTTCATGAAAAAGACGCTGCTCCTGGGGCAGTTGTGCCAGACACCCCATTCATTCTCCACATCTTTCGGGCCTTGGGTGCTTCTTCTTCGTTCTTTCCTACGCAGGCCAATCGCTGCACCAGGCCTCGTCATCAGTCAAACCACGCACTGGGCTGGTCTCCTTCTCAAGCAACTCGTCCTCTCAGGGATGGGGGCCGCTTGTTTGTGGTCCAAGGACAAGCTGCCTTGTGAGGGGCCGATGGTGAGGGCAGACACATGCCCGGAAAATTGTGTGCTTGGAAAGCCAGAGGATGTGGCCAACACCTGGCAGGAACGCCATCCACACCCCCACATGCCAATAGCCAGGCGGGGATTCTGTCAGGAACGGCGGGATCCCAGAGTTCAGGGAAGAATGTCTGGGCAGCAGCTTTCAGGGGGAGGGGCAAATGGCAAGGGCAGGAGATGCCTGTCCCGTCCCTCCTGTGACCCACCTGCTCCAGGCCCACAGCTGCAGTGGCGGAGCCCAGCCAAACCAGATGTTTGCTTGGTTTCTGCCGGCCGGTGTTGTGTGGACTAAGCGCTTCAAAAATCTAACTGAGGATAAGATTGATTGGTTTAAGGACACACTCAACAGTGCTCAGGGCTGACTCCTGAATCTGTGCTCAGAGACCATTCCTGGTGGGGACTCGAGGGTCAAACCAGGGTCTGCTGCCTGCCGGTCGTGTCCTTCCTGCTGCATGATCGCTCTGGCCCGAGTACGGAATTTCTTGACACACATGGAAACTTCGGTCATCACCAGGACTTGGCAGAGAAGAGCTTTGTCCAAGGGCGGTCTTTTGGGAGATAGGCATAGTAGACAAAGGCTCCAGCAGGACAATTCCAGGGAAAGCGTTCCCCTCCTGCCCATATGGATGGAGTCAGGAGTGGCCAATCAGGACCGGCCCTTTCTGAAAGGTTCCCAAAGACCACCTAGGTCACGTGGTCACAGGCACCTCTCCCTGCACACGCAGGCAAGGACCAGCCACTCCAGCTTCCCCGGGATGGTGACCACAGAGAGCAAACCCCAGCCCCACACTGTCAGCCAACTCCAAGTGCCCTTCTCTCCATCACAAATGACAATGGAAAGAAATAAGGAAAGATGAAATCATGCAGTCTGCTGCTCTCTGGATGGGCCGTGCTGAGTGGACAGACTCAGAGTGATTGCAGTCAATTATGGGATCACTATCACTATCACTATCACCCTGCTGTCCTTCAGATCACTCCAGAGGCCCAATAACATCTCCATTCGTCCCTGTCAAGTGCAAGCGTAGTCACTCAGAGTGACCCCCTCCTGTGTGAAATGTCATCAAACACAGCGGGGAAGAACAAAAGGCTGAAGCAACAGTGTTTAGGAACTGCTCATAGAATTGGGCTTACCTAGAAACTGAGCTTCCATGAGACCCGGCAATCCCACTTCCGGGAAAACATCCCGCGGGCCTCAAAACGCAGCAGAAATGCCGCCTGCACTCCTATGTCCATTGCGGGACTGTTCACAATAGCCAGAATCTGGAAACAACCAAGTGCCCGAGAACAGACGACTGGATAAAGAAACCGTGGTGCAACTCCACCGTGGAATACCACTCTTGGGAAAAGTGAAGTCACGAAATTCGCTTGTAAATGGATGAACACGGAGAGTATCATGCTGAGTGAAATGAGTCAGAAGGAGAGGGACAAGCAGAGAGTGATTGCACTCAATTAAGGGATATAAAAAATATAATATGAGTCTAATACCCAGGGACATTGGAAATGAGGGCCAGGAGGGTTGGTCCCTGGTTGGAAGCCTGCCTCAAGCTCTGGGGGAGAAGGCAGTTGGGATAGAGAAGGGACCACAGTGACGGAGAGTGGGAAAGAACCGGAGAAGAACTGCAATGCTGATCACAGGTAAAGGAACAAACATGATAACCTCTCAGTATCTGTGTTGCAAACCATAGTGCCCAAAAGGAGAGAAATAGAGAAAAAGAAGAAAAATGCGTTCCATGGAGGCAGGCTGGGTGGTGGTGGTGTGGTGGGAAGGAAACTGGGGATATTTGTGGTGGGAAGTGTGCCCTGGTGGAGGGGTGGGTGGTGGAACCTTGTATGACTGAAACCCAAGCACAAACAGCTTTGTGACTATATCTCACAGGTGATTCAGTTCAAAAAAGAAATGGCCTTGCCATAGCAGTGAGATGTGGGGTGGGGGAGGGTGTGCTGAGTTGGGGAGGGTCGAGATGGAGGGGGGAAGAGAGGTGACACCAAGACAATGTGGCAGTGAAAGATATCCTGCCGTGGTCTTGGAATGTTCATGAAGCCCCACCATTGACAGTATTGCAAGATTCAAATTCACTGTGAGAAAAATAAAATTCTTTTTTGTTTTGTTTTGGTTTGGTTTACAGGTCTCATTCCCCTGACCCTGAAAGAGCCTCTAATCGTTGGGAAAAGATGAGTAAGAAGAGGCTGCTAAAATCTCAGGGCGGGGAGGAGTAGAGATGTTACTGGCGCCCGCTCGAGTAATTTGACGATCAAAGGGATGACAGTGACAGTGATGACAGTAATTGGTTTGGTTTGGGGGCCATATATATCAGTACTCAGGGCTTACTACTGGCTCTACACTCAGAGATCATTCTTGCTGGAGCTCAGGGGGCCATACGTAGATAGGGATTGAAACCTGGTCCATCCCTTGCAAAGCAAGCACCCAACCCACTGTAGCACCACAGAAGCCTCCCAAATTTCTTTAAAGAAAAAAATAATAAATAAATGTGGAAGTTACTCCTGACATTCACAATCTACCAAGGAAATCCAGACTTGGTAGCTTTCGGCTCTCCTCACAGCTAAACTCTCATCTTCCCATTGCCCGGGGATTCCCCAATTTGTTTTCAAGACTCATTGCCTATTTAAATTCCAACCTCCTTTTCTGCAGAA
>JAOXYA010080700.1:0-11340 GCA_028565675.1 Sorex palustris
CCCTCATTCCCGTCTCCTCCTATCTTTCCCTCTCATCTCTCCGTGCTCCATCTTGCTCCCTGCTCGCTCGCTCTCTCTCTCTCTCTCTCTCTCTCTCTCTCTCTCTCTCTCTCTCTCTCCTTCTCTCGCCACGTGCCTGCCCCTGTATTCTTCTTCTATATCCTTCTCTCTCTGCCCCCCTTACTAGTCTCTCCACACTCCATCTCGCAGCCCTGCCTCTCTCTCATCTCACCTCATCTCACCAGCTCTAATCTCTCCAACTCTCCAGCACTCTGGGCCCACCACTGCACCCAGTCCGGTAGCAAAATCAACATAAGAAAGCCCTTCCTTTGCTCATGGACAAAATACCACTTAAGGTGTTTTTCCTCCTTTCCTCAGTCCGATAACTCAATTAACATCTTAATTAACATCTTAGTTCTACTTCTTAACATTAGTTATTTTTGTATGGAAACAGTAAGAGATACACTGAGGCTTGTAGGGCGACTCTCCTGGGAACATCTCGCCACAGACTCAGACTACAATGCTCAGGCCAGATTAATCTTTCCTAATCCTAGCAGGGTCCGAATCTAGTTATTACTTTTGGGATCATGACAGCATTTATCTATGACCAAGCTCTTACAGTTAAGCATTATGGCACTTTGGCCAGGCCCATTTCGATGCAAGGGTAGCACATAGCTTACTGCTTTCCCTGGTTCCATCCAGTCCCTCTTTGGGACCCTGCCTTTGGGGGGTGCTAGGAAGTAAGGGCAGCTGAGGCTTTGGCAAGAGAACAGATGCCCAGGACTAAAATATCACTGAGTCAGTAAACTCCCACTTTACAAAAGCATAGCATTTACTGTCTTCTTGTGTCCATTCAAAAAGGACATTGCTCTGAATAAACTATGCAAAGGACTTAAGGAGAAGAGAAAAACAATATTTACAGGTCAACAGAGCACAAAGAAAGAAGTTACAAATAAACACAGAAAAGGGAACACTGTGATGGCAGCAACCCAGTAAATCTAAACTACCTGAGGCTATGCAGGAAGGACAAAACAATGTTATCCTACACTCCTACATTATAAAAAAATTAAAAAATAAAATTCTTTATTGTAGCATATATAATTTTGGTGGGAAGGACATGGGAAAGCAGTTTGACCCAGTGCTTTCACTCAGGGTTGTGTTTCTTTCCAATTATATGCAGTGAGAACCCACAGTTCTCACCATGCAAGCTTCTCCTGTCTTTCGAGACATGCCAGTTTCACACTGGTCTCATCTTGGAGCATTTACTTTCTACCATATAATTTTTTCATTTGTTCACTGAAAAAAAGTTATTATTAAAAAGACATAGCAGTTTGTGTGTTTGAAAAATAAGTTTGGGGGCCAGAGAGATAGTGTGAGGAATTAGGCACTTGTCTTACATGTGGCCAACCCCGGGTTTGGTCCTGGCACTGCATGTGGTCCCCAGGTACCACCAGGGATCACTCCTGAGCACAGAATCAAGAGTAAACCTGGGCACTGTTGGGTGCGGCCTTAAAACTCCTCCCCTCCCCAAATATTGCTTTAAATGGAGAGTTGCAGAAATCCTTTTGGGGTGTAAATATATAACAATTAAGAGGCCGGAGAGATAGCTCAAAGGGATGGAGAATTTGCTCTGCTTATAATAGTTGTGTTTTTTATTCCTGTGTCTGCTTCCCAGGTATATTCATACCCAGCCATTTATGATCCAAAGAAAAAATATGTATGAAGCAATTAAATCTTTTCTAAATTCACAATTTTTATTTTTTTGCTTTTTGGGTCACATCTGGCAATGCACAGGGGTTACTCCTGGATTATGCACTGAGGAATTACTCCTGGCGGTGCTTGGGGGACCATATGGGATGCTGGGAATCGAACCCAGCTCTGCCGCATGTAAGGCGAATGCCCTACCTGCTGTACTAGCGCTCCAGCACCATTTCCCCCAAATTTTTAAATTATTTTTCCTCATGGGATTATGTGAGGACACGATGTTGTGGGAAAACTCCAGCCGGTTGTGAGAAAGCTCCAGCCTTGAAGGTCAAGGCAGCATGCTTTCAGGAACCTCAGAGACCTCCGAGATAGTGTCCCGACCTTGGCTCTACCTGAAGCGTGCAAACAGATGATGGCGCCAAGCTGCAGCTGTGCTGATCCACCCTGCCCAAACAGTTAATGCTGATGATCACTGAAAGGGGGTGGGGGTGGAGGAGGGAAAGGAAGGTATAAAAAGATCATAAAAGTAGTGACTGCGATCTCCTGCTCATTTAGTTATGACCACCGTGTCTGGTCCCCCAACGCCCTCTAGTAGGCATGCAAGAGGCGACCCCCTCAAGAGGAGCAGGAGGACCATTTTCCTCTGTCAGTTTTGGACCACACTTGACAGTGCTCCAGGTTTGTTCCTGATCATGCTTGGGGTACCATGCGGTGCCAGTAATTGAACTTGGGGTTCCCACATGCAAACCATGTGTTCCAGCCTCAGAGCCTTCTCCCAGGCCCAAATCCACAAAATTTTTCATTTAACGCATTAACTTTGCACAGCGGGTAGGGCAATTTGCCTTGCATGTGGCCGACCCAGGTTCGATTCTCCATCCCTCTCGGAGAGCCCGGCAAGCTACCGAGAGTATCCTGCTCGCACGGCAGAGTCTGGCAAGCTCCCCGTGGCATATTCAATATGCCAAAAACAGTAACAACAAGTCTCACGATGGAGACATTACTGGTGCCCGCTCAAGCAAATCAATGAACAATGGGAGGTCAGTGCAGTCAGGTCAATGCAACTTTGTTTTACAGCTCGGTTTTGACTTTTCCAAATGTCTGGTCACATAACAAAATTAGTGTCTACTGTATACATAGAATATTTTTTTCAGTGTGATTGTGCCTAAATAATTTTTGCTAAAACATACCATAAGTCTCAAGCACCTAGAAAAATCAATAATGCATTTTGTATGGAATCAGAACACTCTGAATAAGCAAAGCCAAAACGAAAAATAAGAAACTGTGAAGTATCTCATTACCTAATTTGGAGCTGTATTATAGCTATAGTGATTAAAACTGCATGGTACTAGAATAAAGATAGACTCTCTGATTTGTGGGTTAGAATTAAGTACCCAACAACAAAACTCCATACATATGGACAGTTGATTTTCGATTAAGGAGCGGTGTTGGAGTTCTTTCTGGCACAGCTCCCCAATCATTTGGGCTCCAGGTCCTGTGAGAAAACTCTAAGTCCTGGACTTGTGGAGGTGAGCTGGTGCCAGGGGACCTGGCATGTCCAGCAAATTAGTGTGGGTTGATGACTTCACGATTACTGGCGGCCATAGGAAGGAATCATAGGAAACATAGGAACATAGGAAACATTGAAACATAGGAAGCTGACAGGGCATCTGTCAGACTTACAGCTCTGCCTCTGCTTTAGATCATAGAGACTCCTTATCACTCCATCCCACTTAGCCCACAGAGCCATAAATCTGGCCTTTATCCTCTCCCCTTACCTCACACCCTCTCGTCTTTCACACTCCACATGGATTTCATTCCTTTCGCCCTATATAACCAATGTTCTCCCTGAAAAAACTTTGTCAGAACACCAGGCCCATGTCTCTTGCTTTTCCAGTTGTGTACAAGCCTATGTGCTACCAGCCTTAGACCATGAAAGATAATCCCCCCAACCCCAGGTTTCCCCCATAGCTCTGGAACAACTACAGAGCAGAGAACATGACAAGAGTAAAGATAGCCTCTTCAGTAAAAGGTGCTGGGGAAAACTGGATAACTACGTGTAAGAAATAAAAACTGGATCTGTATCTCACACCCTACACAAAAGTCGATTAAAAGTGGATCAAAGAACTTGAGATCTAGAAACTGTAAAGTATATTGAGGAAAATATAGGTAGAACATTCCAAAATTTGTACCTCAAAGGTATCTTCAGTAATCTGATACCACTGGCAAAGGTAACAAAAGAAAAAATAAATGTGACTATATTAAATTGGTTTCTGCGTTGCAAAAGAAACATGGGCTAAAACTAAAAGCTACCTGACTGGGAAAAAATATTTGCATTCAACACATCAGACAAACGGTTGATATTTAGGATATACAAAGTACTCAGAAAGATCAATGACAATAGGAGATTCAAAAATGGGCAGAGGAAATGGACAGTTCTTAGAGAAAGACAGGTGGATGGCCAATAGGCATATGAAAAAGGACTCATCTTTAGGGAAATCCAAATCAAAGTGACAATGAGATCCCATCTCGCAGCAGTGAGAATGGCGTATATCAAAAATAGTAGGAACAGAGCTGGGGCCATAGTACAGTGGACAGGGCATTTGCCTGCATGCAGCCCACCCGGGCTGATCTGGGTTTGATCCCTGGCATACCATAGGATCCCTTGAGCACCACCAGGAGTGATTCCTGAGTGCAGAGCCAGGAATAACCCCTGAGCATTGCCAGGTGTGACCCAAAAAAAGCCAAAAAAAACCACCCCACAACAACTAAATAGTAGAAACAATCTGTGCTGGCGGGATGTGGTGGAAAATAAAACACCTCAACACTCTCATCCACTACTTGTAGGAATGTCGTCTGCTTCAACCCCAGGGGAAAACAGGGAGCATCCTCAGGAAACTTAGAATTGAGCATCCGGACTGGATGACCGGTGAGAACACCCCAGGGATCCTAGACAGGAAAGCTTCAGATATCAAGTCCAAACAATGGCAAAGGACTGAGGCCAAGGAGCCTATTTCCCAAAGAACAGTATTGATTAATAATAGATTAATAATTTACTATTGGCCAGGCTTGGAAATGCAGGTTTGCTGAGGGAAACCTTTAAAAGGGTAGAAGCTTTGTTCCTGTTTAGAGAGCTTCAAGACCCTGAGCACGTATTCCCCCCGAAACTGCACATGGCACATGTAACTGTTAATTCTCCTTTCCATTCATCTTCCCTTTGCCTCCCCTTACCACGGCCCTCACCCTCCACATACTGCATTACACATACCACTTGCCCTGAATAAACAGGTCTATTGGCTATCAACCTATAGTCTGTGCCTGTGATCATCAGTCACAGGCTGCATTAGAACTGGCTCACTGTACCAGGTAACCAGCACCGCTGGACCGTGACATCATTATGATGCAACAATCCCACTTTGGGGCATCTTCCCCTGGGACATAAAAGCATTCGCACCGAAAGATAGAAACAACATGAGAACTGGTGGTAGGAGATGTGCCAGCAGAGAGGGCTGGGAGATAGCGCAGGGAGAGGGCAGCTGTGATGGTGGAAGGAAAATCAACTGGCATGAGGAGGTGTTGACCTTTTAAATTAAAGTTATGCTTGGTGTAGAGGCAGACTGGTGGGTGGGAGGCAAATGAGGGAGGGGGACTGGTGGAGAGAAGAGTGGGCTCTGGTGAAGACATGGGTGTTGAAACTGTATATGCTTGAAATCCAATCACGAATAGATAACTTTAATTTCATGGTGACTAAACAAATTTTTAATTTAAAAATTTCAAAAGGATATATGTGCACCATTAGTCATGTTGCACTCAGTACAATAGCTAAGATGGAACCAGCCTGGGTGTCTAATGACAAATGAATGAATTATGAAGATGTGGTGTTTATATACAGTGAAATATACACAGTGGAATACTACGCAGCTGCCAGGAACAAAGAAATCAAACATTTTGCTGCAGCCTGGTTAGAGCTGGTAGATACTGTGTTGAATGAAGTAATCTAGAAAACACATATGGAGTAACTGGATGAGGAAATTTAATGTTGCAAAGGGGGTATGCTAAGACCCCCCTTTAGCCCCAGAAGGACAGAGAAGGAAAGTAATCAAGAGGAAAGGAAGAAGATGAGAAAAGGAAGTAATGGGGGGTGGGGGGTTATTCTGGTGATGTGGTAGAGTAGTTTAGCCATATACCCAAAGCACACACCCAACGACACTGAAAACAAGGTAATAAATGCCCTCTTTGGGCCTAAGATAGTCCAAGTTCACATTTCTGGGTCTGTCACTAAGAGAATGCTAGTTAGTAACTGATTCATAATTAGGGGTGGCTCCTGGCTCTGCACTCAGGAAGACAATAATACTGAGGGGAGAGAACCAGGAGGTTGCTGGGTATTAGTCAGGTCCTTGTAGCCTACAGTTTGCCCAGGGGCTGGGTCCCCAAGAGCCAGGTGAATTTGTCTTCAGTAAAAGGCAAGCGCTGTACCCACTGTACTCTCTCTCCAGTTTACTAATTTTAGGAGGTTCTTCCATGGCCAATATTCATGGACCCGAGGTTCAGACAAGTTCAGCTACTTTTCCAAGGCTGTACAGATAGTAAAAATTAAGCCCAGACTTTAACCCAGGTGTCACGGCATAATCCCCATCACCCTGGCATCTAGTATACTCAACTGCCTATTCCCACTACAGCATTACTGATGGAGATTTTATTTATTTGTCGGCTTTTAGGCCACACATGGTGGTGCTTAGGGGTGACTCTCGGCTCTGCACTCAGGAATCACTACCGGCAAACTCGGTGCCCTGTGTATGTATGGGATGCCAGGGATGGAACCAGGGTTGACTGTGTGTCAGGCAAGCAGCCCAGCTGCTGTTCCAACACCCATCCCTCCACCAATGTGCATTTCTCAGCACCAGTTCCCCAGGTTCCTCCCATCACCTCCCCTCCTCCAACCTGCCTCTATGGCAGGGGATTTTCTCTCTCTGTCTTTGTCTCTGTCTCTCTCTCCAGAGCTCTCAAGAAACCCTCGCTGCTGAAGGTAACATCCGCATACGTGAGAGAATATCTTTGGCCAGCTGCCCCAGCTCCTCTCCAGGGACTGCCTCAATCAGCCCCACGTTGGCCACCAGCAGTTCCCCTCTCAAACCCTCCTGTTTCTGCCTACTTCACTGCTCGGTCCTCCACGTGCTCAGGGCCCTTGGGGCTCTGAATCTGCACATGAGACACAGAATCTGGTGTCAGCCCCAAATCTGCACGTGTGTATTGTTCACATGGCACATAGTCGCTGTTTACTAAAGCATTTCCCTCATGGATGTGTGAATGAGGGCAACATTCGCCCCATGTGGAGCCGCGTGCTACTCTCAGAATAAGCAGATGCCCAGAAACACAGCAGAGTTCCCCAGCGGTTATCCACGTGGCCCTGTTTTCTTTCTGTACCCCCGCCCTCACACCATGATACCCCATCTATGTGCTTTCCACCCATACCCCCTTGGAATATCCCGGGACATGCAGGAGGCCCTTCTCATGCCCAGTTGAGAAATGAGAGCTGTGGGCAGTCCAGAGGCCACCTGGCCCCCAGCAGGCCAGGTGTTGGTGCCTGCTTCCCTCTGTAGGGCCAGAGTGACGGTGCCAGCAGTGTGCAGGGTGCGGGGAGCACATCTCAGGAGCCAAGTAGGGAAGACGCACACAAAAGGAGCAAAGTAAACAGAAATCTATATATTGGTTTTCTCCACTTTTCCCCTGCTGGCTTTCATAAAGGCGCTGCTCACTGTACGCCTTAGAGAGGCACAGCTAGGGCCAGAATTGGCTGCCAAGTTTGCTGGCTACCAGAAGCCGTGCACCCCCCGGTTTCTGCCAGGTTGGCTGGGCACACAGTCCCAGGCCTGAGCTGGGGGCGGGGGTGAGGTCCCAGTCCCCCCTCAAAGGGCTGCTGCGGAAGAGGTCTCCGGTTCTGCAGAGGAGGTGGGCGTGGGCCCTGCAGCCTCCCGCTCTTCTCAGCTGCTCACAGTCCCCTCACAGTCAGGGGGCTTTGCTGGCCAGGCCTGATGTGAGAATTAGCAAAGCTGCGTCCGAAAGCCGAGGTTGGCTGTGCCTGTTGGGGTGGAACCCAGTTTGCCTGGGTCCCTGGGTGGGGGTGGAGAGAGCAGGGGCTGTCTGGACACGGGACACACGTGCCACATCCTCATCTGCACCAGACAGGCCAGAGCTGCAGCCCCGAGGTTCCCTGGGTCCCCCTGCATCCCACCTCAGACCTCTGTTTCCTGTGGGGTCAGGTGCCTCTGCTCAGGGAGAAAGGACACTGCACGTGTGTGTGTGTGTGTGTGTGTGTGTGTGTGTGTGTGTGTGTTTCCTTCCCAATTGGTTCCTTTTCCCGACGTCCTCTTGGGGGAGCCCTTGAGCTGCTGGCGGCTCTCTCAGCACCTCTGGATCCCAGGACACAGGTTTTCAGAGATTCACATATTCCGCTGGTGGCCTAAGAGAACCGAGGAAAGAGACAAGGGCCTCTGGAAACGAATCCTGAGATTCTGCCAATGGAACTGAGTTTGCCAAAGCGAGAGCGGAAGTGGCGGTGATGTGTGGATGAGGAGGGACCTAGGGACCATGGTGGAGGGACACTGACAATTTGGGGTGTGTGGTGCAGTGACTTGGTACGGGGAAACCATAAACGCGACTCCTGGCCTGAGCCTTGATGCTTCCACTGGAAAATCACAACGATGGAAGATTCTGTTTACAGGGGAGCATGGCTGCTTGGCTGGGGGGAGGCCTCAGATGCTGAGGGCTCACTCTCAGCGTGGCCCTTTCCCTCCTCCCTCTATAGGAGCTCTCCTGGAATCCTACCCCTGGCTGGCTGGGGTTCAGGGAACAGAGTTTAGGGGCCACCTGGAAGCCCCACATCTGGAACCAGTGAAGTGAAAGACAAATAGCTTCTTGGTTCTGGCTGACTAGTCAGTTGGTGGGGAGTGGAAGATGGGCGTCCCGCTGGCCCAATCTGGAAGGACCCGAGGATAAGCATGGGGTGGGGGACTAGCCCTTGTCTGTAGATACACCTGCTTGTTCTTTTGGCCTTGATCTCCTGTTCTCAGCCCCAGAAATGTGCAAGGAGAAGCCAGGATTCGGGGCGTTATCACAACCTGGGTTTCCCAAGAGGTTGGGGTCATGCAATGAGCCCTAAGTCAATCTTGAGCCTCATAACGGGTCAAGAATAGAAATGTATTTGGACTTGAAGATCTTTACCTGGGGCAGGTGGCACTCTTAGGTGTGAGAAAATGCACCTGAGGAGATAAACATTACCAGAAGTCAGGCACCAGGAGGACACGCCCGCCCAGGCTCCAGGTGGCCCAGAGGCAGCCTGACCTGCCGACCTGCAGGTGCTGTCTCAGGGGCGGGCTACAGTGTTAAACGGGGCAGGGCAGGCTGTGCTTTTCATCTTCAATAAACTTCCCCCTCCTTACTGATCAATAAAGGACTGCCGAATCATTCCACAACTAGCACCTTGAATTGTAGCAAATTTAATTCCTTGTATGGTTACTCTAGGGCTGGAGCCATAGCACAGCGGGTAGGGTGTTTGCCTTGCACAGTGCCGACCCGGGTTCGATTCCTCCGTCTTTCTCGGAGACCCTGGCAAGCTCCCCGTGACGTATTCGATATGCCCAAAACGGTAGCAACAAGTCTCACAATGGAGACGTTACTGGTGCCCGCTCGAGCAAATCGATGAACAACAGGAGGACAGTGCGACAGTGCTACATGGTTACTCTGACCTGGGTTGAATGCTTCTGTTGATTGCTTTGTCTTTGGAAAGTGGGTTTTCCCTTAATATCTGAGAGGGGAGCAGAGAGGGAGGGAGAGAGACTTGGGGAGAAACAGGAGAGGGAGGAAGAGAGAGAAAGGGATGGAGGGAGAGAGAAAAAGAGAGAGGGAGGGAGTGAGAGAGAAGAGAGAGGGAGGAGGGAGGGAGAGAGAGGAAGAGAGAGGAAGAGGCTAGTGCCAGCCTTTTCCTTGAGCTGCCCCCCTTGCTCCAAGCTTCCCACCTTTCTTTCACAGCTGTGCCATGGGGATTTCTCTCCACGCTCACATTCCTTCCCAGAGGTTGCCCCTTTCCCTGTACCTGCTTGTTGATGGGTGGCATTCAGGAGATTTCTTTGTGCTTTTCTTAGTCTGAAGTCTTCTCTGCCAGAATCTGGGGCTAGACGTCCCATCCAGCGAATCCTTTAACTCTTGAAAGATGAATTTCTGTGTTTGGCAAATCTTGTGTGCGGGAGAGCACTCCGCCCTTCCTCCAGTTTGATTGTACTCATCTGGTATCTTGCACCCAGGCTCACTTCCTGCTCTTTTTTCCAGGAGAGAACATTGTTCTGTTATCCTTTCCTCAGCTACAAAAAACCTCTCCTCCTGTTCCCTGTGGCCCACAGAGTTTGCGGTTCCTCAATAAGTTTTCTTTTAACTGAAGTTTTTGTTCTGTAGAGGAGAAATTTCTGGGCTGCGTGTATGTGTGTGTGTGTTGTGTATGTATGTGTGTGTGTGTTTTACCTGTAAAAGTCACAGTGTCAGAGTAGGGGTGAATGTGAGGAGGTAAGTGGCACACTCCCTTCCCCCCTGTGCCCCCACATCCTGTTTCCAGTGCTTCTCATTGACTGGGCCCCGCCGGAAGCTGAGTGAGAAAGAAACATGAAAACTGTGATCCAAAGGAATCTGCTTGGGGCTGAAGCTATAGCACAGCAGGTAGAGTGTTTGCCTTGCACGTGGCTGACCCAGGTTCGATTCCCAGTATTCCATAAGGTTCCCCGAGTCAGGAGTAATTCCTGAGTGCATGAGCCAGGAGTAACCCCTGTCTATCGCCAGTGTGACCCAAAAAGGAAAAAAAAAACTAAGGAATCTGCTTCCCAGGCCTGGGAAATCGGGCATGGAAGCTGGAGGTGGGGAAGAGAAGCACGGCGATGAATATTTTGTGTGCATCACATGGAAGTAAAACTAAAACAGAGAAACGAAAAGTTAAGAGGGTTTCTGAATGGGCCTCTGGATCTGGTTGGGTGGGAAGGATGAAGAGAGAGAAGGACCATGAGGGGGTAGGGGGAAACAGAAGAAACAGAAGTGCACACGTCCAGATGCCTGAATGAAGAGTGTTGATGCAGAGATCAAGAAAGCATCGTCAGGGAAGCTGGAAGGATCACACACGGGCTAGGGAAGAAGGTGCCACCCAAGAGTCCCAAGGCATGGTCGCCCTGGAGTGCGCATGTAGTAAGGATGGCCGATGCCGGTATTGACAGTCAAAGGATTTGTGAAGTAAACCTGTTGGATGGATCATTTACTTAGATTTTCGGTTGGAACCAAGAATAATGGATCGAATTAACGAACAGAAATTTGGCACTTCTGAGTGAGCTCAGTGAATGAAGGCATGGAGTGAAGGCTAATGAGATCTGTGATGAGACAGAAGGAGGCGGGTGGGACCCAGTGACTGGTGGTTGCCAAGAGCCCTTTTAGACCAGGATTCGTGCTTCTACTTTTGCTATTAAAAGTACTACTTTGCTTAGGTAAAGGTAAAGGCCCTCCCGTTGTTCGTCGATTTGCTCGATGGGCTCAGTAACGTCTCCATTGGAGACTTTGTTGTTACTGTGTTTGGCATATCGAATACGTCACGGGCAGCTTGCCAGGCTC
>JAOXYA010080709.1:0-11339 GCA_028565675.1 Sorex palustris
CATTCATCTGGGGGATATAAAGTAACAAAATATGAGATTAACACCCCCCCCCCTATGTATTAGAGAACATGATGTCTTGAATCTCACAGTTCATCAATAATACTTGAATTGTGCTTGAAATATTTCCCCCATTTTTATCCTTTCTATCTAGTATTTCTTTTTTTTTCTTTTTTGGGTCATACCCGGAGATGCACAGGGGTTACTCCTGGTTCATGCACTCAGGAATTACTCCTGGTGGTACTCGGGGACCATATGGGATGCTGGGAATCGAACCCGGGTCAGCCATGTGCAAGGCAAATGCCCTCCCCGCTGTGCTATCATCCAGCCCCCTATCTAGTACTTCTTAACTGTCTTCTTTGAGGTGTGGGTTGGTCCGCACCCATCAATGTCCAGGGCTTACTACTAGCTCTGGTCTCAGGGCTCACTCCCGGTGGGTTTGGAGGACCATAACGGGTGCCAGAGATCGAACCTGGGTCAGCCCTGTGTAAGGCAAGCACCCTACCCGCTGTACTATCACTCCAGCCCTGCCATCTTCTTTCCTAAAGCTGAAAAGCTATGTCATGTCATTAAGCCAGGAAGGACAGCATGGTGACCCAGTACCAAATAATCAGGGCTGTCTCCCATTGTCTCCCATGGTGGACCAGAGAAGGGCTTCCACTGAGACACTGGCTGACCTGAGACACTGGCTGACTCCCAGCCCCTCAACCTTTCCACCAGTGAACAGTCTCTTACTTCGCACCCAGGGAGTCCACCTGTGGGCCATTACCTTCTATTGAGTTCTGAGTCGCCGAAGGAAGAATCAGAGTGAGTAACTCCAACTGGAAGATCTTTGTCCTAGCATAAAAATACAAAATGTCAGGCACGAAGAGGTTTGAGATTATCCTCTTTCTCCAGAACTCCCCTCGCTCATTTCTTCTCCAGTCTATTGTCAGCACTTCCCAAGAGGGGAATTGCAGGCTGTGTGGCTTCCAGTACCCAGAGGGCTCCGAGCCAGGCTAGGTGGGTGGGAAAGAAGGGGTGTCCAGGGAACCAGGGGCAAGGAAGATGGAAGGATACAAATGAGAAGGGAGAAGGGGTAGAAAAATTAAAAAGAAAAGGGTGGTGATGTACCCAGAATGGAAATTGTGACAGGCACCCTTTGGGAGATCTTGCTGTGCCTGGTGAGATGCCTAATGTAAGACTTGAAGAAAGTGGGAAGTCTGGGGCTGGGCTCTACCAGAGTGTTTCCAGGAAGCCTATGCTGTCCTGAAGACAGGACTGTCCACAAATAAAGAACTGAGGCTGGTAGGAGCAAAGGGAACATCAGAACTCCAAGGAGCTCCCTAAGCAGTGCCTGATCCTACCCAGGCATGGCAGGGATCTACTTTCATCAACTCCATGCTTTCTGTGGATGAAGGGGCTTCTGATTTATTCATAATCTAATGGTAAGTTCTCTAAAGGAAACAACTCGGCTTAGATTTGGGCTCTCAATCATTTCAACAACCACTGGAAAACAGAGGTGCTTTCTGGATCAACCTGATTGGAAGTAGCACAAGAAAGATCCAGGAGGGGGCGCCAGAGACAAGGGGAGGAATGAGGAGCTCGGCCTGAACTAAAGCAAGCTTGATCACTGAGTCTGCCAGGGCTGGCTTGGCATTTCCATCCGGAGTTGCAAACCTCATGGCCCACTTCTCAGAACTCTTCCCAGTGCAGGAATCCTCTAGGAGAGTCGTTAGAGGCCCCTGAGTTAAAGTCAGAAGTTCCTGAGAGAAAGGAGGAAGATTAGCAGGAAGTAGGGAGGAAGAAATGTCATCCTTTTACTTACTGGTAATGCAGTGGATACCGTTTTGGGGGTCTGATGGGACACTTTCCATGGGAATCTTTATAACTGAGGGAGGAGGGAACTGGGGCTGGAGAGAAACAAGGGGAAAAGCTGATAAACACCACCAATACGGCAACTCTGGCTTTCTTGTCAATATGAAAAATTCATGAGTTCAGAGAGTGCAAACCACCATCATCTCCACATCCTGAGTGAATGCTTGCAGTGAGGGGGGAGGGGGGTTAGGAACAGAGGTGGGCAGCAAATCCTGAACCTGCAGAGAACAAATTGTAGTGAGTCTGCTGTCCTAGCCAGGGTAGTTCTATTCCAGAATGTTCCTCAGGAAAGTTTCAACCTTCACAATAACCAGTCACCTGCAGCAAGCCTCACACACTTATAAAGACACATATAAAATGAATTTGTTTAAATTAAATCTCATCCCCTCAATGTAATCAGAGGTGCTTTTCTTCAAGCTTCAATAGTTCCATGTACGGCGTTCAAGAAATATTTGGTATCCACTCAAATATTTATCAAATAAACCAGTAACAGAGTGGATCATTTCTCATTAGAGTCTTAATTTAGAGTCTCACATTCTTTGTTCTCAGAACTAACTTTTACAAATCTTCTAAATCACTTATGAAAAACAGGCAAATAGATCCGGGGCCTCTTTGTTCCTTGACAGAGGACAGTGATCAGGCTGGGGTGGATTCAGTTGACCATTGGAAGATGATTTAGGGCATTTTCCTGCATAATCATCATTGATTTTATGCTGAATATTTTGTAAGGAAGTGCATGATATCGCAAATGTACTAAAGGACACTGAATTAAACCCCTTAAAACACATTGAAATGGTTCAAATGAGGGTTAGAGAGATAGCACAGAGGTTAAGGTGGTTGTCTTGTATGAGGTTGTCCCTGGTTTGATCCCTGGCGCTACATAACAGTTCCCCAAGTACTGCCGGGAGCGATCTCTGGGCACAGAGCCAGGAGTAAGCCCTGACTGAGCAAAGCTGAGTATGGCCAAACCACCCCACAAAGTGGTCAAAATGATTGGTCTTATATGAATTATATCTCAATTAAAAAAAAGATATATTAAACTTATGACCAGCCCTCTGTCCTTAGTCCACCAAGCTCTGCAACAGGAGCAAACTCTCCATACTAAGAAAAAAATCTTGGAGATGTGATACACAACATGGTAACTCTCATTAACATTATTATACTGTATATTTGAGATATTCTGAGAGTGCATCTTAAAGGATCTCATCACATGGAAAAATGTGAAACTATGTGCTAATGTATGTTAACAAAACTTATTTGGGTTATTTTCACATATGCACAAAATTTATCCTTTGCAAATATGTCAATTTATAAATTATGTCAATATAACGTTCAGTATTAATTATAACACAATAATAAAAACAATAATTTTTTCAGTTGGGTGTGACCATTATGTAAAATTTTTGGTGCCATCATTGCTTTAAAAGAGGGTGCAATGAAGAAAGGGTGGTAGTGAAATACACTATATACTAAAATACACTAATGTCAGCAAGGCTTTGCCTAGAAACCACTCTGATGATGTGGCTGGAGTGATAGCACAGCAGGTAGGGCGTTTGCCTTGCACACGGCCGACCCGGGTTCTATTCCCAGCATCCCATATGGTCCCTCGAGCACCGCTAGGAGTAATTCCTGAGTGTAGAGCCAGGAGTAACCCCTGAGCATTGCCAGGTGTGAACCAAAATGCAAAAAAAAAAAAAAGAAAAAGAAAAAAAGAAACCACTCTGATGGACATGGACATGAAGACTAGAAGAACAGTTGGGGAGGGGTGCATGGGTGAGGGCTGGGAGGACAGGAATAGTGTGGCATCAGCACAGGCTGCTCAGAACACGCAGATTGTTTCTAAATGTTCAGATGCCAAGTTGAGAAGTGTCCTGAGACTTCCTCCGGACATCTAGCTGGGTGTCCATTGGGAAGCATCTCTTGCCTTCAGGGAACATTTTTATCATCTGCTGAGCACTTGAATTAAACCATTTTTCTGTCTATAGTTTTGTGATTTACTGGGAACTCTGCACTGGCTTTTTGTCCTTGATTCCTTGAGCATTTGGAGATTAGGACAGGGAGGAAGCAGAAGACAGGAGACAGCATTTCCTTTCTGCCAGAGCTGATGCCTCTTCATTCCATCCTTTCCCAATACCTGAGGACGGTTCCCAAACAAACTTTGTCCCTTGCCCTCCCATCTGCCCACCGCCAAGGCACCAAGTGAGTCCCCATCGGATCCCCAAATCACTAGGTGGGTAGGGTGTTACTCTTCACAGCTTCCTCCATGCTGGCCCCTGGGACCTGCACTGCAGTGACAATGGTCCTGAGAGCCATCAGGCATGGGGAAGGCAGGAGTTCCCTTTTCCTTAGGTGGGGGGCGGGTGGGGAACCCATTTCCTCTGGTCCACCCTGAGAATAATCTCTCTCCCCTTCCTCCCTCCTTCCCTCTCTCCCTCCCTCCCTTCCTCTCTCTCTCTCTCTCTCTCTCTCTCTCTCTCTCTCACACACACACACACACACACACACACACATACACACAGCCCTTGGCACCCCAGACCAAGATGAGAAGCCCTCTTCAGCCCAGGGAGCATGTGGGGGTCTCTAGCCCCCACCCCAGGCCCCACCTCCTCATCACTGTCCTCATGTGCCCCTCTCCTTCTCTTCTTCTTCTTGTCTGTCTCCTTTTTCTCCTTCTCCGGGAGGATGTTGTCAATCCAGGCCAGGTCGTGCTGGGAAAAGACGAGATCCAGAAGCCTCCGGACGATGATGAGCCCCAGGATCTGTGAGGGGAGGAAGCCACAGAGTCGATGCCCTAAACACAGCCTCCATCAACAGTTCCAGAACTTTCTCTGGTGGGAGTCTTCGGAACAAGCTCAAGGTCCCACTGACTATTATGAACTAACTCCCACCACCACCTTCCTCCTTCTCCTTTGTTAAGGGCCAGTGGGTGACCCAGAGCCAGAATTGGAGACCAAGGTATTCTGATCAACAGTGGCTCTAGGACTGGAGCTTGCCCTGAGGCACCTGGGGAGGTAGCTTATATTGTACTGCTGGGTGCCTCCCACCCAGGTTTCTCATTCATTGGGCCTGAGAATCCGCCTTTCAACCAAGGCTTCCAGGAACTGTTGAAACAGCTCTAGGGGTTGCACTTTAAGATACACTGTCCCCCTGTTCTATTTCTGAGCATTTGTCATCTCTCTGTTAACAAAGTTGAAGGAGACAGGGATATGCGGAAATTCTTTTTAAAAATAAGGTCTAGAAAGTTTTGCTCAATTCAGAGTAAACAAATGAAAGAACACTTGCATTCTTTGGAAAAGATTAAATACTAACCTCTCTCTGTCTTTCTCTCTGTGTCTCTCTGTCTCTGTCTCTCATTCTCTTTCTCCCTCTCACTCTGTGTGTGTGTGTGTGTGTGTGTGCGTGTGTGTGTGTGTGTGGTTGGATTGAACCATACCCAGTGGTGCTCAGGCCTATTCCTGACTCTGTGCACCCCTGGCAGTACTCAGGACGCCTTACTCAATGTTAGGGATTCAAACCACAGTTGGCTGGTGGAGGCAAGGCAAAGGTCTGAACTCATGCACTATCACTCTGACCCTAAGTCTTGACCTTTTATCGATTTATTTTCAATGTTATTAAGCCACCATGTTTTACAAAGTTTTACAAAGTTGCCATACAATGTTCCAGCACCAATCCCACCAGCAGTGTCAACTTCCCTTGTGTTGACCTTTTAATAAACCCAGGGGCTCTCTGTAGGGATGTCCCTTCCCTCCTGGGAAAGAGCCAAGACACAGGATGGAGAGAGCATCCAGGTGGTCCTCAATGCCCCAGTGCCTTGGGTGCCAGGAGATCCGAGATTCTAATGATCCCTGCTCTGAAAACAAATCGTGGTTGCTAGAGGGGAGTTTTCACAGAGACGGGGCTGTTCTGCATCAGCACTCGTGACACTTGCCAGCTCTGTGCTCAGACAGAACTCAAAGCTGGGGAATAAATATTCTGGCATGGGGCTGTTGATTGGTTGATTGGTTAGTTATTCAGAACCAGTGAGAGATGGAGAGGGATTCTGACTCTGCTGTGTGACGTGAACTCCTTTCACAGGCTCTCTGAGCCTCCATCTTCTCACCTGTACTAACAGATGCATCAGAGCTGCTGTGGACCAAAGAATCAGTGCTCAGTCTCCGCTCAACTTCCCTATTCCATCCTTTCCTCTCATCAAGCAGAGCCCCAAGAAGGCCCAGCTGAGGAGGAAGAAGCTCCCTCTCCCTGGAGTGGGGATTTATACTCATCTTGTAGCATTGCAGATCCCAGTACAAGTCCCAAAACCCAGCTGCTATTTACACTCATCTTGTAGCATTGCAAATCCCAGTGCCTAGATTTTTGCAACAAGCTCTGACTACATTGATCTGAGTTAAGGCTGCATATATAGAGATTTAAAAACTCCCAAGTGAGGCTGGGGCCAGAGCGGTAGCACAGCGCGGAGGGTGTTTGCCTTGAACACGGCTGACCCAGGTTTGATCTCCGGCATCCCATATGGTCCCCCAGCACTGCCAGAGTGATCCCTGGGTGCAGAGCTAGGAGTAAACCCTGAGCATTGCCAGGTGTGACCCATAAAGCTAATAATAATAATAAATAAAAACTCCCAAGTGAGATTAGAAGTTGTGTCAGGAAAACTGGATAGCCTAATGCAGGCAGGCAGGAAGGGGAAGGAAGGGAAGGGGAGGAGAGGGGAGGGATCTTATGTCACCATAAACAAACCAAAAAACTCCCCAGTGACTTTTCTAAGCAACTAGGGTCAAAAGCTACTTGCTTTGAGCTGGAGAGATAGTAAACAGGTTAAAGCACTTGCCTTACATGTGGTCAATCCTGGTTTGAACCCTGGTATCACAATAAGTTCCCCCAAGGCACTGTCAGGCTCATTCCTGAGCACAGAGCCGGTAGTAGTCCCTGAGCATCACCAGGTGTGACCCGACCCCTCCCCACCAAAAGAAACATTGGCTTCAGAGTGCTCCCGGGAGCATCTTTGAAATTCTACCTCTGTGTCAGCTCCTCGGCTTGAATCCCGAGCCCGAGAGCCGAGAGCCGTGGGGCCCTTCCAGCTGCCAACATGCAGTGGCCCCTGCTGTCCACTTCCCCACCAGATGCTAATGTTGCAGGTTTCCTTTCCACCTCGGAACCAGTTCACACTTGGATGGAATTTTACAGACCTTGTGCTCCACAGTTCCTCCATCTCTAACGGGTGTTTAGTTCTACACCCTGTCTGCCCCTGTTTCTCTTCCCACTTATGTAGGGCAGAGAAATGACTTCGAGTTAGTGGGATCTACTTGACACTTGACTGGCATTCTGGCAGTGGGGGCAGGGAGCTATTTCCTTGCAGAATGTTCTCAGCTTCTCCACCTCTCCCCAGAGCAGGCAGGTGGAGAGGCTTTTGCTGCTGGGGGAAGCAGGGTGGATGTAGCTTGCTCTCCTCTCCTCTGCATCCCCTGCCCCTCCCCAAGCCCCAGCCGGACCCCCCCTCTTTCATCTTTCTTTCTTTCTTTCTTTCTTTCTTTCTTTCTTTCTTTCTTTCTTTCTTTCTTTTTAATGAATCACCATGAGACATAGTTACAAGCTTTCATGTCTGAGTTACAATCACACAATGATCAAACTCCCATCCCTCCACCAGTGCACATTCCTCACCACCAATATCCCCAGTATAACCCCCCTTTCCCACCCTCCACCTGCCTCCCTGGCAGACAATATTCCCCATACTCTCTCTCTACTTTTGGGCATCGTGGTTTGCAATGCAGATACTGATTGGCTATCACGCCTGGTCCTTTATCCACTTTCAGCATACATGTCCCATCCCGAGCGATCCCTCCAACCATCATCTTCTTAGTGATCCCTTCTCTATTCCCCAGCTGGACTCTTACACCCACAAATCTGCCCTATATTTGCCTCTGGGGCCCTGAGGGAGAGAGGGAGCCTCAGAGAGATGGTGAGGAGGAAGTAAGGGTGGCTCCCCGCCGCCCAGCCTCTCTTACCATGACCGGGAAGATGATGGCTGCCATCGTGGACTTGAGGATCCAGAGCACGGCCAGGCAGAGGATCTGCACCAGCGTGAACAAGTGGATGCGGCGCAGGGGCACGTGGCGCAGGAAGGCGTGGTCCGGCTGGTGTTTGGCGGGCATCAGGAAGAGCTTGCAGCGCTCCCAGAACTGGCGTGAGGACAGCGCAGGGGCTCAGCCAGGTGGGGACAGAGTGGGTGGCCCTGCTGGGGGAGGGGCTGGGAGGCAGGTCCTGAAGCGGGGTCCCAGCGGGAAACCCTGGCCAGGCCTTGAAGGCGCTCAGGAGGGAAACAAGAGGTGTCTAGGGCATGCTCCAAGATCTTAGGGGACCTTTGGGGTCGGAGCATTTGCCTTACATTTTGCCCACCCAGGTTTGACCCCCAGCATCCCATATGGTCCCCCGAGCACCCCCAGGAGTAAGTCCTCAGTGCACGAGCCAGGAGAAACCCCTGAGCATTGCCGGATATGACTCCCCCCAAAAAAATAGATCTTAGGGGACTCTGCTGAGCCCTGGATGAGGCTGCAAATGAATATTGCCCACAGGTGCAGAAAATACAAGAAATAAAGAACAAAACAGGACAACTTCCTCCTCAGCAGGCTGTGCACTTAAAGGAAAGAGATGCAGTCCTTTCTAGTCCTTTGCTGTCCTCTTTATGAGAGCAGCACAGGGCTCCGCCAGGCAGGGGACCCCGCCCAGTCAGTTTCTTCATCTATAAAATGGGTATCAGCTGATGAACTTACAGAGCACCTGTAAAGTGCCTGCCACAGCTATTTGACTTGACACATAGTAAATGGTTATGTCACAACTAACACCTCCATCGAACACGGAAGAAAAGCACTGGAGGCTGGTGACGTGTGTGCTGCCTGGAAGATCAGTCTGGGGAGGGGGAGCTTACCTGGATGCCGTTCAGGGAGGCCACGCCCATGTAGAGGAAGACTCCATACAGCACAGGCAGGGGGATGTACTGAAACCAGAGGAGGGGGCAGGGTGCTTGCCTGGCACCTAGCATACCCCAGTTTGATACCTGGTGCCCCATATGGTCCCCTGACCCCCACTAGGAACGATCCTGAGTTCAGGGCCAGAAGTAAATCCTGCACGCCACCAGGTATGGACCCCTCCACCCCAAAAGCAGTTAGACTTTAAACACACACACACCTGCACACAAACACACACACACACACACACACACCTGCACACACCTGGAGAAAGAGCACAATGGGCTGGAGCATATGCTTTGCAAGTATTGCCAGGAGTGATCCCCAAGTACCAAGCTTCGGGGAAATGACTCCTGAGCACTACTAAATGTAACCCAAAAAAACAAAACAAAAAACCCTGTGGCATAAATTCAGAGTTCTAGGGCTGTAGCAGCAGAGTACAGTGGGCAGTGCATTTGCCTCACACGGAGACAACCAGGACTTGACTTCCAGTCCCATCCCATAAGGGCCCCAAGCACCCCCAGGAATAATTCCTGAGTGTAGAGCCAGGAGTAACCTCTCAGCATCAGCAAGTGTGGCCCAAAATAGCTAAAATGGTTTCCTTAGTCCTGCCAAGAATGATCTCTGAGCTCAGAGCCAGGAGTAAACCCTTAGCATCACTGGGTATGCCCTAACCCCTCAACCCCCCAATAAAATCCAGAGTCCTGAAGAGTTGTGACAAGGTGCAAGTGAAACACAAAACGAAACTAACAAAATCTTCAGGGCTTGGGACAAGTTGAGGATCTGCAGAGATGAGTGTACACTCACCTCATCCCCCAGCATCCTCACTGGGAAAATAACCAAAGATTTCCATCCCATGAAAGGACAGATCATTGCTTATCCTCTAGCTCTAAACATCGCTGAGTTGAATACATGAGTACAGCCATCCGTTGAGGTAAGTAGATGTACAGAGAAAGCGGGGTGGAGAAGGCAGTTGGGATAGAGAAGGGACCACTATGGCAATGATAGTTGGAAATTATCACTCTGGATAAGAACTGCATCCTGAAAGTAGGTAAAGAGGAAAATATGGTAACTTCTCAGTACCTGTATTGGGAACCATAATGCCCAAAGGGATAGAGACAGACAGACAGACAGACAGACAGGCAGTCAGGCAGACAGGTAGACAGACAGGCAGGCAGACAGACAGACAGACAGAAGTGTCTGCCATATAGGCAGGATGGGTGGGGGCACTGGTGGTGGGAACTGGAGACGACGTTGGTTGTGGGAAATGTACACTGGTGAAGGGACTGATGTTGGAACATTGTATGACTGAAACCCAATCATGAACAACTTTGTAACTGTGTGTTCACTATGATTCAATGATAGAGAGAGAGTGAGAATGAGAGTAAGAGAGAGAGAGAGAAAGAGGAACTTCTGCTTAGTATTTTCACTTAATGACATTCTCCGTGATTCTAAAATTATGAGAGGTCTAGAACAGAAAACTCCTGGAGAAAAGCAGGTGCAGTTCATAACCAATATTGCAACTTTAATAAAAATAGAAATGCTCTGAGTGCCATCAGGGCGACACTGGTGGTGCCCAGCACCGCGAGACCTGAGCGAGCCCCCAACCACCCAAAAATAAAAGCAGTAGTACTATGAGCCGATTTGTACCCACTAAAAGCTCTAGCATCAGGGTGTATCTCTGATGGCTGCATTAAAAAAAAGAACAAAAGACTTCAGCTGAACTGTATGCTTAGGCAGACTGTTCTCCAGTAAAACCTTTGAGTATGGGAGTGGCTATGTCTAGTTTGGCAGACAAAGGCAAACGTAAGAGTTGCGATGTGTGTGTTCATGTGCATGTGCGTGTGCATGTATGTGTGTGTGTGTATAAATTAAGCAAGATTTATAAAAATCATCTTTGGGGCTGGAGCGATAATACAGCAGATAGGGCATTTGCCTTTCACACGACTGACCCAGGTTCAATTCCCAGCATCCCATATGGTCCCCTGAGCACCGCCAGGAGTAATTCCTGAGTGTAATGCCAAGAGTAATCCCTGTGCATTGCCAGGTGTGACCCAAAAAGAAAAAAATCATCTTTGACTGATGGGGACCAGAGCCATAGTACAGTGGGGAGGGCATTTGCCTTGCACATAGCCGACCCAGGTTCAATCCCCAGCATCCATATGGGCCCCCAAGCACCCCCAGGAATAATTCCTGAGTGCAGAGCCAGGAGTAGCCCCCTCAGCATAAGCAAGTGTGGCCCAAAATAGCTAAAATAAAATAAAAATTGTCTTTGACTGAATATATTAAATAAAAACACCTCACCCACTTCATTTTTAAAATCAAATGATTCCTCTTCGGGAGTGGGTGTGGCTTCTGAAGTGGGCGTGGCCTAATTTCCGGCCGGCGGACGCTTACGCGGCCGCAGGTTATTCACTCATTCTACTAAACCTAGTTCCCAAGGAATTCGGTCTCCAACCTACTCATCAATATGAAGAAACAAAGAAAATCTCCACCCCATATGGAGGGGAATGAAAACAATCCAGAACA
>JAOXYA010080722.1:0-11339 GCA_028565675.1 Sorex palustris
AGACTTTGTTGTTACTGTGTTTGGCATATCGAATACGTCACGGGGAGCTTGCCAGGCTCTGCCGTGCGGGCGAGATAGTCTCGGTAGCTTGCCGGGCTCTCCGAGAGGGGTGGAGGAATCGAACTCGGGTTTGCCATGTTGGCCCCTTGTAAGGCGAAAGCCCTAATGGTTCACTAAAATGATTGGTCAGTTTAGGGTTTTTTTGTTTGTTTTTTCTTTTCACCCAGCAGTGCTCAGGGTTACTCCTGGCTCTGCACTTAGGAATTACTCGTGGGAGAGGTAAATGTATACATGTTTAGAGAATTTCTTAATATACAATTTTTTTTATTCGAAATGTTATTTAAAGTTAGACATTGAACTTTGCCACTATGGCAACATTTGGGGAAAATAAATGTTTGATGTAACATATTCAAAGGTTCTGCTGTTCAAAGTAATTTAAAATTTTTTTTCCTCTCCTGCCCCATTGCCTAGTTCAATTCCTAAAGGTTGGCAGCATTTTAAATTTTTTTGTTTTTCCATAAACATTCACTACCTTCACAATGAATTTATTTATTTGTATTTATCCTCTTTTTTATTTTTGTACAACTGTCAGAATACTGATACCTGACGTTTGTTCAATTTAAAAGACTGTTGTGGGTGGGAGGTTGGGCCACTTCTGGGCTAATTAACAATACATTTAGAGCTTATTTCATATCAATCTACAAAGACCTTTAGTTTTTTTTTCTAATAACTGAATAGTACTTTATAGTACGAATTGGGCTTATTTACCTTTGTCTTTATTTTATGGTTATTTAGGTTATTTCTGTCATTTGCTGTTACAAGCAAGATTGCAGCAAACGTTCTCATGCAATTTGCTGACTGGGTGGTAGTGCTGGTATTTGGGCATCATATAGCAATACTTGGGGTTACTTTTGTTTCTGTGTTTGGGGTATCTTCTGGTGGTACTCCTGGCTGTCTGCTCAGGGTTTGTCCCAGTAGTTTTTCTCAGGGGACCACCCAGTACTGAGGATTGAACTGGGATCATTTTGGCTTTGTATATAAATTTGTAATTCCTAGAAATGAAATTTCTGGTTCAAAGCCATGTGTATACATAATTTTGAAAATAGAGATAGATATTCAGTGAATTGAAGGTAGGGTAGTTTGTGTTTATTACCCATTTGCTATGCAAATGGAAATCGTTGCTGAGATCTTAGTGAAATTCTTATACAATTCTTTTTGTTTTGCAGTTATACTAAACTAGGATATGCTGGAAACACAGAACCACAGTTTATCATCCCTTCCTGTGAGTATCTTAAGTTATCAATAAGCTTATTCGAAGATCTCTTTCTTGTTAATTAAAGAGGATAAACTGTTCTGACATATAATACTTAGTTCTTTGAAAACCATGGTTTGTCTGTTTTAGCTTTTTAACTCTACATTTGTTAAATGTACCAGATCTCCCTTTCCCTCCCTCCGTGCCTCTGTCCCTGCCTGCTTCTCATATTCTGTTCTTCCTTCTTTGTTGTTACAGTGGCCAGAGTGGTCATAGCAGGGTGAGAGCAGCAGAGCATGTTGTGATGTGGTCCAAGTGTTACACTCCTTTAGTTATAACACTTCCACATATGCTCACTGGACATAATACTCAGGTTTTCATGCGGCCGCGCGACATTTTATTATCTCATTCCTACTTTGGACAAACTGGCAGGCTACCGAATGTAACCTGCCCACACAGCAGAGTCTGGCAAACTCTCCATGGCGTACCCAATATGCCAAATACAAGTAACAATTATGGGTCTCATTCTCCTAAGGAGCCTTGAATATGGCACTATCTCAGGGCTAGGACAAAGGAGATGTTACTGGGGCCTGCTCGAAGCAATCGACAAATAACAGGATGGTCGTGATCGTGATCGTGATTCAGTCCAGTTAAATGCAAGCCTCATTGTTTGCAGAGTCTTTTTGATTTGAAGATGACTTTACCTCTCTCTGTTCTGATCTAACACAACTGATTTAAAATCCAACATCCAAAAGGACAGATACTGAATGTTCTCACTCTTCTATGGTAAACAGAGTAACAAGACAAGGGAATGGGAAGAATTAAATGATAGCACACCCTTGGTCCGGGTTACAGAAACAAGAAGACCAAGGACGGGTGGAGATGAAGATGTGGATTGGTGAAGGGTCTGGATATTTCAGTGATGCAGAGGTGAGGCAACAGTGTATGTCAAAACCATGAAACTCAACACCAGTGTGGGCGTGTGCCCCCAACTAGAATGCATACATTTTTTTTTAAAGTGAGTTTTCTAAGGAGCCAGGTGGCGAGAGGGAGGAATACTTGGGTCACTCGCGGAGGGATACTCACACTGTGCTGGGGTTGGATGCCTCAAACCGTTATCAAGAGCTTTGTAAGTCAGGGCAACTACATAAAACAACAACAACGACAATAATAGAATTCAACTCCCAAAAAGTAATCTGACTTTCCAGGATTCTAGGATTTGCAGACTGGTGCGAGGTGGAAAGAGAAGAGGGGAAATCTCAAACTGACCCCTAAATATTGGTGGAGGGAGCGGCGTGTTTATTCCTACTGGGAGAGAATCCTACTTGGCCTCAAAGGGAGAACCTCTGACAAGGCAGGCAAGGGAGGATAAAGAGTCTCTGGGAATCTCCCCACCACTTCCCACTTCTCATTTCTCCTGTTCTGTACCTCAAGTCCTGAGCAGGAACTGGATTTCCTTTGCCGCTTCCTCAGTCTCCCTCCTGAGTCAGCCTCAAAACCACCATTCCCTTCAAGCACCACCTTGCGAAAGTCATTTGGACTGGTTGGAAATCCTTTAGCGTTTCATTCTTTTAAGGTTGAGTGTCATCATTATACTTGCATTTTATTCTATTTTATTTTACTCTATTTGTATTCAGCGAAGAGCATGATGGAAAGAGAAGTAGGCCCAGTGGTTAAACATTTGTGCTTTTTCTGACTGCACCCATCAGCCAGGGTGTTTGCAAGGAGTGGAAACTCCCAGATGGGTTTATAGAAGAGTCTTTGGTGAAGAAACTCCTCACCCAGGTGTGGTTAAGGCTAAGGGACCCCATGCAAGAGGAAGAGGACAGATGATGGGGTGTTGTTATAAACTCTGGGTTTGAAGGGATCCAGGTGTCCCCATGAGATCTGGGGACTGGTAGAAGATGCTTTCCCTGGAAGGAGGAATCATTAGGGAAGGGTGTGGACCTCAGAACCAGAGATGCTGGCATGAAGGGAGGAGAAAAACCTGTTTCTAGCCCTCTCACAAAAGCTCCTGCCTCCCACTGGGCCAGATCCCAAGAGAAACTAGTTGCAAGAGACCCCAGGGGAGGTCTTGGGAACCCAGAAAAAAGACAGAGAGGATGGGGAGGGGCTCTGAGGCCACTGTGCGGGACGGTCAGCCCCCTTCCAGATGGACAGGGTTGCTCTTTGCAAAGAGCCCACCCAGCAGGCAAGGTTGGCAATGCTGGGATATGTGTGCACAAGGTTCAGCCAGATTTGCAGACGGGATCCGTCTCCAGAAAAGGAAAGAAATCAACCCCGGGGGAATTTCAGAGAACCTTATTTGTGTAGACAGAAAGTTTGTAGCTGTGAACCCAACTTGAGTTCACGTGTTGAAGCCTCAACCCAGCCCCACTGTGATGGGTTTTGTAGGAAGGACCCGGAGAGGATTAGAATCTGTGCAAGAGGAGGAAGTATTTGCATTTGCCAGTTCTTTCCCACCAGGAGGCCAGCTTTGAGGCAGGAAGGACTGTGAGCCCCCCAGACTCTCCAGGCTCGGCCGTCCAGCCCCCAGAACTGCGAGGAAGACAGTTCTGTTGCACGCACACCATGGATCTGTGCGATTCTATTCTGGTGGCCACGTTGACAAAGACACAAAGCTAAAATTAAAAATGTGCACACCATCCCTGTGGAGCGCCTGATAGGCACCATGCCAAGTGCTCTGACCTGCACAAGTGGCAGAGCCCCCCGGGCAGAACGCGCTACCCCACCTCACCCCCCCTTACACAGAGGAAGAAGCTCGGAGTCTGAGTGTGATTCGAAATTGGAGCTTCAGTGGGCCGGAGCAATAGTACGCAGGTAGGGTGTTTGCCTTGCACGCTGCTAATCCAGGTTCAATTCCTGGCACTTGTGATCCCCTGAGGACCACCAGGAGTGATTCCTGAGTACAGAGCCAGGAGAAAACCCTGAGTATCGCTGGGTGTGGCCCCCCAAAAAACAACAACAAAAACAAAATTTAAAAATTGGCTCTTCAAGGAAAACCAGGTTTCAGCAGGACCAGAGCGATAGTACAGGGGTGCTTGTCTTGCACGTGGACCTTCTGGTTTTGATCCGCACACCCCAGATGGTCCCTTGAACCTCCCAGGAGTGATCCCTGGGCACAGAGCCAGGAATAAGACCGGGGACTGGTGGGTGAGGTCCCCAAACAAACCAAAACCAACCCACCTGTTCGCACATCTGGATTGGGCCCCTTTCAGTTCTCGAAAGCCTTTCCCGGGAGGCCAGAGGGTCTGGGCCTTGTGAGTACCAGGGAAGAGGGGGCTGCCAGTGCCCGGGGGACCAGCAGGGACTGGGGGTGGCTGCACACTGGCTGAAGAGCCGAGGAGGCTTTGCCCCAGGCAGGCCAGCGCCCAAAGCCACACACTCTACCTGCGGCCTCCAGTCAGGGAGGAACCGCCTCAGAGAGAGGCAGGCCAGTCTTCCCAGCCAGCCTCCAGCCCTGACTAGGTCCTTTCACTCGGCCTTCACTGGAAGCTGATCTGGGGATGAGTAACTTAGTGTGTCCAGTGCTCCACAGAGATGGCATCATCCAACTCCGCCCCACAGAGACGGGCATCATCCAATTCCGCCCCACAGACATGGGGACCCTCCAACTCTGCCCCACAGACACGGGGACCATCCAACTCCCCCGTCCCCACAGATACAGGGCCGTCCACCTTCAGTCCACAGACACGGGGGCCGTCCAACTCCACCCCACAGTCATGGGGGCTATCCAAATTCAGTCCACAGACACAGGGACTGTTCGATTCTGCTCCACAGACATGGGGGCCATCTAACTCTGCCCTGAAGACATGGGGACCATCAAAATCCCCTCCAGAGACATGAGAATCATTTAACAATACACATGGATTTCTCAGGTTTGATGCCCATCAACCTCCGTGGTACACCAAATACCGCCAGGAGTGATTACTGAGCACAGAGCCAGGAGAAAGCCTTGAGCACTATAGGGTGTAGTCAAACCCTCCTTACCATCTCAAACAGAAGTGGGAACTGAGATACGACTGTCTTCCCCACTTGGCTTCTTGGGAGTGGAAAGACTGGGTTAACTCTGGGCCTGTGTTCCAGGCTATGAATTGGGGCCTGGTTGGGTGGTACTTTGGTGCATAGCTTGTAGCTGTGATAGGAGGTTTCTGGAAACTTCCACCTGCCTGATTGTGGAAGGCCAATTTGTTGGTCTTTTTAAAAGGTAAAGGTAAAGGCCCTCCCGTTGATCGTCGATTTGCTCGAGCGGGCCCAGTAATGTCTCCACTGGAGACTTTGTTGTTACTGTGTCTGGCATATTGATACGTCACGGGGAGCTTGCCAGGCTCTGCTGTGCAGGCGAGATACTTTCGGTACTTGCCGGGCTCTCCGAGAGGGGCGGAGGAATCGAACTCGGGTCGGCCGTGTTGGCCGCTTGTAAGGTGAAAGCCCTACCACTGTGCTATTGCTCCAGCCCTCTTTTTATAGGCCATTATTTTTGGTCTTTTTATTTATTTATTTTTAATTAATTTTTTTTTTTTTTTTTACTACTTGGGGCATATGTCAGTGTTTAAGGGAAATTCCTGGATTGGTGCTCAGGGGTTGGTGTTTGCAGCGCTACTCAGTAGTGTGTGTGTGTGTGTGTGTGTGTGTGTGTGTGTGTGTGTGTATAGGGAAGGGTTGGGGAGGTAGGATGAGCAGCCTGAGGCAAACATTGTAGAGGCAGAGGCTAGCATGATAGCCATTTCTTATTGGCTTTTATATTTTAAACTACAACTATAGCACACACAATAAAGGTCACACTTGTTTGGCACTCAGGCACTCATGAAGTTTGAGAGCAAACACAACGGAGTAGTTCAAGACATGTTTACTGGCCCCGGAAACCTTCCTTCCACTCCCTCTCAGCCCAAACTTTTCCAAAGGCACTGGTGTTTCCCCTGTGCTCACTGAGGATCTATCTTCATTTTAAAACTTTCTATCAAAGATCAATACAGTACCTATCCTGCCCTAAACTGTTTTCCTCATAACTTAGCTTGATATCTGTGAGATTCATTTATGCTAATCATGTCAAAATAGTCATGCTTCGCTATATCTCCTGAGAAATGTGCGACTTGGCAGTGCTGAGGTGGTACAAATGTCTTGGAGTGCGAGGACACTGGTCTCAATGATACAGCCCCTTACTCACAGTTTGTCCTTTGTCTGTCCAAAATGTGTCCATCTATTGTAACCATCCTCTTATAGGCAATTTGTTGTTAGTGAAACGTCATTAAGCAGAACATGACTAAAAATTGGCCTTTGTCATTGCTATATAGTATTTCACCACCAGGCTGTGCTGCAATTGAGTGACATATATTTGTGTAAGTTTTAGTTTGTGAGATTACGAATAATGCTACAGTGGAATTTCTCCTTGCACTTGTCTTTTGATGGGCTTCTGTTGGAGTTACACTGGGAAGAGGAATTGCTGATCTCTGGGTTTGTGTTAACTGGCCACTGCCAAACAATTTGCCCCCACCGTCTTTGTCAGTCTGCTCTTGCTGCATAAACAACCACCCAGGACTAGAGTGGACAGAAGCAGCACTCATTCTTCTCTGGGTTGGCAGAGCCAACTCTTGAGGCCTGTTTTGTCTGAACTCCGCATGTGTCCACTGTTCGTCCTGGGTTTGCAGTCAGCTGTGGGCCCCAGGCCTCATTCATGTGCCTGGCAGTTGGCAGGTCGAGCCCAGCGTAGCTCGTTGCCCGGCAGGCTCTGCTGGCCCCATCTTGTTGACGTGGTGTTGGTGGTGGGGCTGCCAAGAGCAGCGAAGGAGAACCACCCCCAACAAAACGGTTCTTTTCCAGTTTCTTCTTGTGCAGCCTTGGCGGATGTCTGGTGACCAAAGCCCCGCATGCAGCTCTAAGGAAGCAGAAATCCACCGTGTGCAGGGAGGAAGCGCTGTCAGCTACAAATTGTTGGTTTCACGCACATACACACACACACACACACACACACACACACATCAATGGCAAAGACCGAAGATCCCCCAGCTGTGCTGGGAGAACCAGTTGGCTCTGCTGCCAGTTGCTGGGTGAAGGCTGGCATGCTGCGATGCTTCCAGCTTTCAGTTTCATGCCAACCTTTTCCTGCAAACATCCTTCCATGTGCTTTCTGTCCTTCAGAACGGACTCCATTCTGGGGAGCCCAGGCAAGCTTGTGTCCACATCTGAACTATCTGTCTTCTCAATTATTTGTAGGACACACGGATATCTAGCTTGCTATATGTGTATGTGTTCATGATCTAAATGTTCTCACGGCTCATTTCTTATTGTTTTAAAATTATTTTCATTATTTTAATAATTTTTTTTAATGAGCAGAAGTACTTCACTTTAATGGGGCTTAATTTCTACCTTTTCTCTAATGCTCAGTGCCAGGCCGATGGGGACGCTGCCCTGGGGCCTGAGGAACAGCACAGCAAGCAGCATACATGCCTTGCATGCGGCTGACTTGGGTTCTACTCCAGCATCACTTAGGGTTCCTCTGATCCCAGCAGGCGTGATCCCTGAGCAGAGCCGGGAGTAAGCCCTGAGACACGGAGGAAGGAGATTGTAGATCATTTCCCCCCATATAGTCTAACCATGATTTAGCGAAAACTTCACCCTTCTCCCTCAACTCTTTGTTATATTCTGGTGGTCTCTTTAATGCCCCTCCCACATAGCTATAATTTAGACATAATAGATTTTAGTAGTAAGCCTGTCAACATTTCCCCATATCAAGCTTCTTTTTTTCTGGAGAGGGGCACACCAGGCAGTGCTCAGGGGAACCATACGCGGGGTACTGGGAATCGAATCCAGGTCATCCAAGTACAAGACAAACACTCTACCCACTGTTCTCTCTCTCCGCCAACACCCACGTTTCTTTTCTCTTCTTTTGGTCCTTCGCTTTTCTGAATGAATTTTAAAATCGATTGGTCAACTTCTAGTTTGCAGGGACATTTTCATTTGTAGTGATTGGATCTGTTGCTCTGAATAGAGTTAACCCTTACAAGGTTGGGGGGTTGCGGCCTACCGTCTTGCTTGGGCTGTAGCTGTGTCGGGGTTTGTGAGAGTTCTCTGTATGGTCACACACTCCTTCTGGGTGTTGGTGGGAATTGTGGGGAGTTTGGAGCACACAGTGTGCCTTCATGTGCTGCGTGACACTCCTTCCTCTGGGACGCTGCCCATGGCGTGTCCACTGGGTTTCATTTTCCTGGACTCTGCCTGCTCAGTTGGAGGTTTTCACCTCTGGGACTCTGCCACTTACCTCAGAACTGGACCTGAAAGGAAATAGCTCGGGGGCTGAGGGGACAGTCCTAGGTGCTGACTCAGTTGGCATTTAGTCTGTCTGGGAGCCTGGACTCTGCTCAGTCCCATGAGAGCCTGAAACACTAGATCCTGTTTTACTGCTGCTACCAATCTATCGGCGATCTTCTCTCCTTTGTGCAGTGTCATTTAGATAGCATTTGTGTTATCTCTGTATCTATCATCTATTGTCAATTATTTATCTGACATCTACCTATTCTGTCCTTCTGTCATCTATGTGTATAGGTCAACTGTATTTCATTTTTGTATTTGCTACTATGTATCCATTCAACCATACATCTAATCCATCCATCCATGTATGCATCCATTCAAATATCCATCCATCCATCCATCCATCCATCCATTGAAGCATGGAATAATTCATACAATCATCCATCCACCCATCTGTTGGATAGGCACACACTTGCATATAAATATAATTACCCTTAATTTAAAAGATTAGTTAGAATGAGGAGAGGGGTTGGATAGAATGATTTATGGGATTTTTACTTCCTGGAAAGTAAGCACCACGGGGGGAAGGTCCTTTGGTGGGAGTCCTATAACCTCTCATCTCTACCTCTGCTAGAGAAAATTCCTTAGAGATACTCACATTAGAGACCCTCAGTCCTGTAGCCCTTTGTCCATCAGTCATGTAGTTCCTGCTGACTTGCATTGGCTTAGCCTGGTTAGGTTAGCATAGACATGCAGATGTTGTAAGCAATTACCCTTGCTCTTTCTATGAGTGATGGCTGAAGGTAATAATTAAGGCATGTGATGGAGAGTTGGGGCTCTCAGGCCACAAGGCTTTTCTCTCTTATATATTTCTTGCTTCCTTAATCCTCACTGTGCCCTGTTTCAGACCTGTTTGCCAGGGGCTGGTCCCTGGCATCCATCCATCCATTCATCCATCCATCCATCCATCCATCCATCCATCCACCAACCCACCTACCCACCCACCCATCCTTTCCACCTAGATTCCCTGTGGAAATAGCAGTGGCAACTGTCTGGCTCACTTTCATGCATTTTCCCTCTGCAGGTTCTTGAGTCCTTACATCCCAGCTGCTTTGGTTGCTCTTAGTTATTCTGTATTTTATCATTATTTTTAAGGATTTGGGGTCAGACTAGGCAGTACCCAGGAGCAAGTCTTTCTTCTGTATTCAGGAGTGACTCCTGGTCGGGTTTGGGAAAGCAATTGCATGGTGGGGGGTGCCTGGTTGCATGCAAGGCAGCACCTTGCCCCATGTACCGTCTCCGTGGCTCTTCTCTGCCATCTTAAGAGATGTTTTATTTGGAGGGACGTTTTTCATAACTGTGTTCTAGTGGGAGTCTTCCTTTGGTAGGAGCTCCTCATTCAGCTGCACTGTGAGAAGGCAAAGCTCACTCTGTCCTGGGCAGACACAGTAGAGTTCCCATCCCACTCTGCGCCTTCAGAGCGCTGCTACTTGACTGGGTACCGCTCAGATTTGGAGGGGTCTGACCAGAGGACCTGGATTTCCTCAGACTGATCTCGGGGGAACGGACTGGTTTTCCTGGCTCAGCAGCTGGGCTTGTGGCTACGGAAGCTGTTGCCGGTTGTCCGGGAGAAGGGAGAGATGATCTGCACAGTCCACTGGGACCCAGTACAAGTGCGCATCCTCTGACGCTCACCCAGAGGAACCTGCTTCATAAATAACTCCCTGCTAAGAGCGCGCGATTACCATGCCCAGGGAAACGGTTTCCATAGGAAACAATAATAAAAATAGCCTGATTTTCGAAACCGGAAAGAAATAGCACTTTAGGTCTCCGGGTTCTTTTGGGTTTTTTGTCTTTTTAAGAAAGGAGCAGGGAAGGCTGGAAGCATTGACCGCACATGTCAGGCTGGTTCTGGCTGTGCAGGTGACCCCACCCGGGACCCTCTGCCCTCCCGATCCGTGTCATGTAGCCGTGAAGCCAGGAAGCCCGGCTGGCGCGTGGGTGGGGCTGCTTCCTGCTTCAATCAAGCCACAATCATTTTAGCATCTTATTTTATAGTCATCATCCTGGAGATAAGGCTCCCACCCCCGGTTATGTAAGCTTTTCTAAACTCTTCTGAAGAGAGAGAGAGAGAGAGAGAGAGAGAGAGAGAGAGAGAGAGAGAACAAGTCGTTCATCTCTGTGTTTAGGATTGAAAGGAAATTTGAAACATCAGCGACCTTTTCTCTGGGTCAGACATAAGAGATGGCAGCTTTGGCAATCAAATGTTTCTTTTTTTTTTTTTTTATCCAGAGAGATCTTTTTTTTAAATTTCTTCTCACAGAGATGGGCTTCTTTTACAAGGCTGATTTACCAAGACTTTGTTCCTAAAAAGTAACTGATAAGGACAAATGAGTCTTTGCAATTTTATTTTCAGTTGCCTTTGACTATTTTCCAGAAGCTTCCAGAAGCAATTCTCCACTTCCTGGATGTTTGGAAACACATATGCCCTCCTTTCCTCCCATGGCTCGCAATTACTGTCAGTCATAGATTCAAAACGATTGATTCAGGAGCTGGAGAGACAGAATAGCAGGTAAGGCAATTGCCTGGCTTGCAGCCAACCAGGGTTCGATCTCCAGCATCTGTGTTTCCCCTGAGTCCCAACAGGAGTGATCCTTGAGCACAGAGCCAGCTAGAAGTCCGGAGCACAGCCTGGTGTGTGGTCCCCACACTAAAACAAAAGCCAAATACAAACCCGGATCCATTTCAGCAGATACTGAGCGCTCTCTCTCTCTCTCTCTCTCTCTCTCTCTCTCTCTCTCTCTCTCTCCCCCCCCCCCCCCCCCCCCCCCCCCCCCCC
>JAOXYA010080746.1:0-11338 GCA_028565675.1 Sorex palustris
TCCAAGTGTGTGGAGAGTGGTCAGGTAGGCCTTGTCTGGAGCTTGGATGTATTCAGCTGTTGGGCCCTGGCGAGGACCGTCAGGCACAGGGTAGGAGACTCTGCCTTGTGCTCTCCCGGGAGCTTGTTGTGATAGTCTCTGGACACACACACACACACACACACACACACACACACACACACATATATATATATAATACACACACATATATTTTGACTTCCAGAGGGGCAGATTGTCCCATTGCATCTGTTACTGTTTGACACCTTGTACCTAATGCTGAAGGACTTTCATGGGCAGTGGCTGAGGTGTCTCCTCCCCAGTGAAATAGCAGATGGTTCATTTCTTTCTTGACCATGACTAACTTTAGAATAGTTGGAGGCTGATGGATTTGTTCCCCACTCAGATTTTTCTTCATATGGTTGGTGCTGGAAGTATGGAGATGAATGAGGGGAAAACCCACCACCCGTGAAGGTTAGGACATCTCAGGGAGGGAGAGCAGCATGTGAGCTGAAAGCACTGTTCACTCCTTTTTCTCAAATGCTACAGCCAGGAGTGGGGATGGGAAAATGGGTTAGAGGCAGCTGTGTTGGTAACTCACCAAGTGTGTAAAAGGATCCTGGGGGTGCCATTTCAGTGCTAACAAAGATAGTCCAGAGTTGGCTTTGATGGTAAAATGCCAAAACTTAGCACCATGCATTTTGGTATCTTGATTGTATAATTGAAGAAATGAGATTTGTTTCGGGCTCAGTTACTTCTGCAGTGCAGTTCCTCTCCTCTTTGGGGGGGCCTTCTAGGAGGATGGATGCTCTGCCACCCCATGAGGGGTGGGCAGCCTGTTATGAGAGAACAGCCTCCTTGACTGGCTTCTGTTTGGCAGACTTTGCCCATTGGAGAGATCATCTGTAGCTTTCAGAAGGTTTACACAAGACTGCTTTCAACACCTGTGCTTGGCCATGTGCGCTGGACTGACTGAACCCGCATGAGAAAGCAAACTGTTGCCTACTTATTTCAAATGTGTAACCATTTCCCCTCCATCCCCAGGGAAAACCTGCTCAAGAAAATTCCGCTCTCAGCCCTGCAATCACATGTTTTGACAGCAGTGCTTGGCATGTTTATTCCAGCTGAGAATTAAATGCCACCCGCTAATGCGACTTGCTTGGACTTTGCCTGGAGCCAACACCCTCAAACACTGGAGAAAACAGCTTCTGGAGTCATCCAGGGCTTCAATTAGCTGACCCTCAAATCTCACTGATAACTGGGTTCTTCTGACTCTCTGCTTGGCTGGGCAGAGGCAGTGGAGTGTCACCCCGTCCTTCCCTCCTGCTCTGTCCCCGCCCAGGAAAGGCTGCAGGGAGAAGGCGGTGATCCCCAGCTGCCTCTCCTGTCCCCTCTCCTGGACTGGCTTCCTTCAGGTGCCAAAAAATGTGATACAGATCTTGCTTCCGTACCCATCGTGCTTCAACAAACCCTGCACTAATTGATTTTAATATCAAAAGCCAGTTGAAAGGTTTCTCTTTTTTCACTGGCTGTAAAACTGCCACAAGATGAACTGAAATGCCTTTTGTAGGCTAGCTCTGAGAATCTGTCATCATTGGGTATATTTTATTCTCTTACTGTGTTTCTTTATACTCCACATTTGGGGTCCATGGGGGTGGTGGAGAGGGGACATGGAGACCATAGAGTTACGCAGACATTTTGGTGTGAGTGTGGCAAAACTGTAGGTTGAGATGGGTTTCTGTGACTTAAAAGTACTGCAAATTGAAGTACCTAAATGGGGGGATAGGGTGGGGGAAGCCATGCTTGCATAAGGAGCAGGGCATCTTTAGCACTGTAGGAATTGATCTTAGGGACACACCCAGACAGCACCAGCATCTAGCTTTGGGGTCTGTCTATAATGAGTTATTTGGGGGGATACTGCCAAGGCCCTCAGTCATCTCACTTTGGATTATGATGAGCTTGAAGCTGAATCAATGTCACTGCCTCTTCTATCAGCAGCTCTGAATCAGGGAAGTTTTCAGGGAAGGCCATGGCACGACTGAGCTCCTTCCCTCTCGCTGTTGCAGCACCATCTCCTTTGCTCCCAGAGTGGAAGAGTCACCTTTCACACTCACTCATCATAGACCTCCCTTGGGGTCCCAGGCCTCTGCTTGAACACAGCCAGCAGTGAGCTCGTCTGTTCGGGCTGTTGGAACTCGGTACCCACTGCTGTTCAAGGCCCTGAAACACAGCTAATTCAGGTAGGCAGGTGCTTATGCAACGGTGCCAGTGGCTGCCCAGAAAGAAGCAATCCAAGGACCATGCTGCAGTCCCCAGTGGTTGTGGCTTCTGAGCACCAAATGTCCTCCTAGTAGGACTCTCCCTGACCCTCTCTCTGACTACTCCAGGTGAGCACCCATAGCCCTCACTGACTCCCAAGGCAGTAGTACGAGGCTGAGGGCTTGGTTCTCTGGCTGCATGTCAGAGTGGCATGGGGCAGGTGTGGGGAAGGGCAGCATGCCCGTCCTCTCATCCCTGGCATCACCATGGTCTTCTTCCTTCCCTACTTCCTCTGTGTCTGCATTTAGACCTGAACCTTCAGCTCAGCTGCACCCTAATAGCCTGTGGATGACTTTCCAGACCAGGTGTGTAGAACTAATGTTTGAGGTAGTTTCTCTCTTTGAATCATTGAATTTGCTCTGTACTCATAAGTTTATGAAACGTCTTCTCAGCAGCTGTACCTGACGGGATTGTGTAAGCTCTGGATGAACTCCAGTGTCCATGACAGATGACTGTGCTGGGAGAACAGGGACAGAAGTCCTTCCTTGTCGAGGGTAGTAGGCAGAGAGTTGAGCACGGAGCAGGTGTCAGAAGAATTTTGGGCACTCCATCTGCTTCAGGAGTGGCTGAAGCAGACAATTGGAGCTCAAGGCATGGAGACGGTCAGTCTGCTGGGTGCTGTGGCCATTGAGTGGCGCTGAACAGGAGGCATCTGCTCCAGTGGATGGGCCCCTCAATAGTTCATGAGGCTACAGTAGAGATGCAAACCTGCATCGAACCTCTGAGCCACCCAGTGTGTCAACAAGCGGGAGATGTGACCACATTCATGTTGTGGAAACAATAGCAGCTGTGTGGAGGGGCTAGTGGGGGCAGAGCAGAAATCACGACAGCCACTAGGGAAGCCGGGTGATATAGGAGTGGAGGAGGCAGTAAAGAGGGGATGGGTGATGGGATAGGAGTGGATAGTGGGTGATGTGTGGGTACTGGGGTAAGGGTTAAGAGTGAGTGATGGGCCAGGTGCTGGGGTAGGAGTGGAGGGCAGGTGATGGGCAGGGTGCTGGGGTAGGAGTGGAAAGTGGGGGGTGATGGGTGGGGTGCAAGGAGAGTGGTTAGTGGAGTGCAAGGAGTGGTCATTGAGTTGAAAGAAGCATGTTGAAGGACTGAGTCAATATTACACTGCCCCAGAAAACTGACCCTCAGAACAAAATCCCATATTTCCAGCATAAGCAGTGCCCTGCCCCGGGAGCTGCATTCATTTGACTTCTGCTGAATCATTTCACATCATAAAGCAGATCCTCAGAATTGTACCAGTTGTGTGGTGTCTGGATAGAGGCATAAGCAGTTGGCATTCCTGGCACTAACAGGTGGAGTGGACCAGAGGAACATTCGTCTGCAGTGGACTGTGTTCCCCCGAGCTGCTCTGCTTTGCTTTCAGTAGGACTCGTGAGTGATCTTACAATAGTTGGGCTCCAAAACATCACCTTGAAGAGGAAGGTTCAGTGTGCTTCCACCTGAGTCACACACTGCACTAGCCTTGGACTGAATCAGACCCTGGCCCCTGTAACACATACCATGGGTGCCCGGAGCCCTACAGGCGGCTGCACACAGCCCCTGGAGGAGTAGAGATGGGCTCAGTGGCCCCCACAGTTCCTGCTTGCTGAGATTAGATCAGGCCTTTGTGAAATGCAGAGGAGCATTTCTCAGTGTTTAAGAAACAAAAATCACTTGGCATGATTGAATGCACATGATGAAACCCTCGGGGTGGGACCTAAGCCCTAGCTGACCCTCTGCATTTTCACAACACTGCCTGTCCCTTTACCTGAAGCCTGACATCTTGGACCTCAAGAGAGCCAGGGCATTCTCCAGGGAGCGGCAAAGGTCAGACACCAGCAGAATGGAGGGAAAAGGAAGACAGGGCAAGCCAATGGCCTCATGGCAGCCCAGACCTCACTCAGGGGGCAGCTAGAGCACTGTTTCAGGAAAGCAAACCTACGAGCTCTTTCATCTGTTCTACTCAGCTCTGTTCTGTGCAGCCTGAATAAAATCTGGATTCTCCTTATACATATTATGAAATCTTAAGCTCTTTGAAGAGTTATTTCTGATTCTAGGAAGAATTTTCCCTTTGATAAGCTGTCTGTGGGATTCTGGTCCTGATAATGCATCGTACAACAGAAATGCTTACTTTGTTAACGCTAAATATCCTGCATGTTCTAATCCTGACTGAAGAGTATCAATCACCTTCATGGAGAAGGAAATGAGGAGAATTCCCATTCAGAGAAGCGGGCAGTTCACCCAGCTACTAAGTTGTAAGGACAAACAGATCTCAATTCTAAGGTCTTGGGTTGGGTGGGAATGTTCCTCTGTACCGGGGTCTAACCAGTTACCATCCAGTCCAATGTTGCTTATTTGTAGGTGTTGTTGGATCAAATCAAATTTTATGGAAACATAGTGTCACCCATTCATGTTCATACTCACCCAACCATGAGAGTTGAATAGTTGTAATGATGCTGTGTCACCCTTCATAGACCTTAACTTGTCTCTGCTCTGTGCAGAACCATGATATATAAGAAACCTGTGTATCAGAAAACTTACGTACTGCTCTTTATGCACAGAGCATTTCATTCTTTTCCTCTCACCTTAATTACTATCCTCTTGACACCTCTCAGCAGGGACTGGCCTGTGCGCCTCCATCTTCCAGCTGCAACAAAACTGCCAAGTCAGAGCGTCTTGGATTCCTCAAAATTTTCCTAACTTTGGATCAGTGGTGGTGGAGAATGGGCATGGTGGAGGGATGGGTACTCGATCATTGTATAACTGAAACCCAAGCACAAAAATTTGTAAGTCTACAACTTTACCTCATGTTGTTTAACTAATAAAAATAAAAAAAAAAAAAAAGAAAAGAATTGCCCCTTGTGGGGCTGGAGCAATAGTACAGCGGGGAGGGCATTTGCCTTGCATGTGCGGTTGACCCAGGTTCAATCCTCGGCGTCCCATAGGGTCCCCCAAGCACCACCAGGAGTGATTCCTGAGTGCAGAGCCAGGAGGAACCCCTGAGCATTGCAGGATGTGATGCAAAAAAAAAAAAAAAAGAAAAAAGGAAAAGGAAAAGAGTTGCCCCTAGCACAGAGATGTGACTCAGTGATAGAGCATAGGCCGGGGTGGGGGTGGGGGTGGGGCTCTTGGATCTCATCTCTGGCTCCTTGAGGGCCCTACCCACCCATCCCAGCACTGCCTGGTGAGACTCTCGTGCCCCCCACCACCCGTAATACCGGCATGGACCTCCCTGTAATAACATCCCTGACCTCGATCGCTCCCAGTACTTCTTGACTGCAGAGAGTGGTGGGGTGTAGGCCAGTTTAGGGGAGTTCGCCTTCATAGTTTGCTCCCTCTCTGGTCCTTAGATGAGCTTGTTTCTTACCTTTTACAGCTTCTGTAGTTTCTGGAATGGGAAGGAAGCATCCCAAAGCCTTGTTCTGCTGTCGGATTGAATTAAGGACTTACAGCATGTTGGATTGAACTGTTTGGTATGCGTGTGTGTGCGCGTGATTGTGTACGTGCGTGTGCGTTTGTGTGTGTTTGAAGCCAAAAATAAGCGTAGATTGATTATTCTGTCTGCTAAAGATAACAGTATTACCTATTACCTGCTTTTGTGTTTTGGTGTGTGTGTGTGTGGGGCGCATTAGGAATTTGGTAGATATTTTTCTTCAAAAAAAAAATATTCCCTAGTAGCAAAGAAAATAAGCAGTTACATCAAGCTAAATGATTATCAGCTTTTAAAAAAATGTAAAGTGGTGAATAGTATTTAAAAAAAATAAAGCCTGGTTGTTTCTAAAATTTGCTGGAATTTCTCATCAGAAGCGGGCTTGGCTCTGTGGTCTGTTAAATATTAGAGGGTGGTATTCATTCTTTCTTCCTCTTCCCCTTTCCTGTGCTAGGGTTCAAACCCAGAGCCCGGCAGCTGTGAGACTTATATTCTGCTACCAAGCCGTATTCCCAGCCTTAAGTGCTAGACACTTATGTTTTATTTTATTTTAATTAATTTTTAAAACTATTTATTTTTTGCTTTTTGGGTCACACCCGACGATGCACACGGGTTCCTCCTGGCTCTGCACTCAGGAATTACCCCTGGCAGTGCTCAGGGGACCCTATGGGATGCTGGGAATTGAACCTATGTAGTCCCCATGCAAGATAAACGCCCTCCCTGCTGTGCTATCGCTCCAGCCCTGACGCTTAACGTTTTCGACCATTCTCCCTGGGGTTTGCCTGGTGATTCCTGAACCTCCATAATGAATGTTGCCACCGAATAAAGCTTTTGGAACATTCCTGGTCCCTGTGCTCTGTGGTATAGAGTTGTTGTTCCTTACTCATGGATTCTATTCTTTGCATATTTGCCAGCTCACCGAATTTTATTTGTAACCGCAAGTCAGGACTCTGGCAGGACTTTTTGTTGCCTTTAGTGGGGCAGCTCAGAGTGTGACCCCCTGAAGGTGCCCAGCCAAAGCCGGGGACGAAGACTTGACCTGTCAATCAGCAGATGCAGTTCCTTGGTGCTCTCTCACTGAGGACACATGGGCTCCCACTTTTGTGCTCGTACTGGTGACATTTCTGTGTTGCTGACACTCAGGCATGGTGCTGGCCTGCTACATGGTGAGTCAGCTCCAGGTGTTGTTTTTGTTTTTGGCTTTTTGGGGCCACACCTGGCGATGCTCAGGGCTGACTCCTGGCTCTGCACTGAGGAATCACTCCTGGCAGTGCTCGGGGGACCCTATGGGATGCTGGGGATCAAACCCAGGTCGGCCGTGTGCAAGGCAAATGCCCTCCCCGCTGTGCTATTACTACAGCCGCTCTGGTGTTTTCTTTTCTTTTTTTTGGGGGGAGGGGGTAGTCACACCCGGCGATGCTCAGGGCTGACTCCTGGTTCGTGCACTCAGGGATCACTCCTGGCGGTGCTTGGGGGACCCTATGGGATGCCAGGGATTGAACCCGGGTTGGCCGTGTGCAAGGCAAACACCCTCCCTGCTCTGCTATCGCTCCGGCCCCCAACTTTTGTCCTTTATAATGAACCAGTAAATTTTGTTGTTCTTTTTTTTTAAATAATTTTTATCGAATCATTGAGATAGACCCTTACAAAGCTGTTCATGAGTAGGTTACAGTCACACAGTGTTCCAACACCCATCCCTCCACCAGAGCATATTTCCCAGCATCAGTGTCCCCCCAGGTTCCTTCCCATCACCCATCAGCCCCTGCCCCCAGCCTGCCTCTATGGCAGGCACTTTTCTTCTCTCTGTTTCTGTGTCTCTGTTTCTGTCTGTCTCTGTCTCTCTGTCTGTCTCCTTTTGGGCATTGTGGTTTGCAGTTCAGATTCTGAAGGGTTATCCTTGAACCAATAAATTTAAATAGTCTCCCTCAGCTTTTTTTGGAGGGGGGCTCTTTGGGTCACTCCCCGTGATATTCAGGGTTTACTCCTGGCTCTGCACTCAGGAATTACTCCTGGTGGTGCTTGGGGGACCCTGTGGGATGCCTGGGATCAAACCCGGGTGGGCTGCTTGCAAGGCAAACGCCCTCCCCGCTGTGCTATTGCTCCAGCCTTCTCCCTCAGTCTTGTGAGTTGTATATGCAGCACTTAAACCACAGTGACTTCTGGGAATGCTGAGTTTATGACCAGGGACCCGGAAGTAGCTCCTTCCTGGACAGATGACCAGCACCTGTGGAGCCAAGCCTCTTACCCGGGTCTCTGTGCCGAGTGGGAACAAGGAATGGAATTGTACACCTGGTTGGAATTGCGGGCCGGAGGATTGTTGTCAGACAAGACCCCATCCACCTGGTGCCGAGGCTAAGTCTCCCACAGTTACCTAGGGTGTCAACTTGCTGGTGGGGTGAGCATGCAGCAAGTTGCTCAGCGAGCTTGGGGGGTGGGTGGGGAATGCAGCCCACACTGACCCCCCCAACTGCCCCTGGCCCAGACAACCCCGTGAGGAATCACCAAGCTGAGTTCTTCTCAAGTTCCTACCCTCAGATCCTGCATTGCCAAGAGAAAAAAAAAAAAGGTTCTTTTTTATGCCTGTGCGTTTCATCAGGAGGATTTGGTATGCAGGCAGAGGAGCTGACATATTTCTCTTTTCCTCCCTTTAAAGCCTGTAATAGAAACTTTCAAGCACACAAGAGGTGAAGAACATCGTGTCGTGGGTTCCTTGCCAATCAGTTCGGCAGAACCAATCTTGGCTCGTTTATTCCTGTTTACTTCCCACTCAGACCTTTTCAGATTATTTGGGGGCACCTCCCACACGTCTTGTCATCTATAAATATTTCAGGGTTCATTTCAGAAAGATAATGCTCCGCAATCGCATGCTACTTCGCCACATTAATAATCTCTTGAAAAATCATGGAATGGTCACTTCCCCCCTGACTGACTTCACTTTGGATTCAGTTCATTTGGGTGTGACTCCCCCAGGCGCCATATGTCTCAGTTGTTGCTACAGGTGAGATCTCTTTTCATGCAGAGATCTTCCTCTAGAGGCAACACGGGGTTGAAAGAACAGGACTGCATTTATACATTTCCACAGTCTGCCTTTGCTGATGGCTCATTAAAATCTGTTTGTCTGTCTCTCTCTGTCTCTCTCTCTGTGTCTCTGTCTCTCTTTCTCTCTCTCCCCCCACACAGGGGTGGGGGTCAGGGTGCTAAACGACACTCAGCTTGTGCCCAGGGCTTACTCCTGGCTCTGTGCTCAGGGATCACTCCTGACTGTGCTTGGAAAGACCCTCTGTGATGGCGGGTGTTGAACCAGGGTTGGCTGCAGATTTTCTTTTCCTTCTGGGTCATACCCGGTGATGCTCAGGGGTTACTCCTGGCTCTGTACTTCGTGCTCTGGGAACCCTAGGGGATGCCGGGGATCAAACCCGTGTTGGCCTTGAGCAAGGCAAACGTTTTACCTGCTGTATTATTGCTCTGACCCCTGAGCACTGGCTGTGGGTTTTTATCTTTTGATTGAGCCCTGTCACCGCTGGAAGCTTGTGTGGGGACCAGCCCAGAGCATCCAGTGATGCTGTTTCGACTCTTCTCTCACACGACCGCTAACTGGGCCAGTCACCTGATAAGGGAGAGGAGACCCGATATCTCATTTCAGGGGCGTGCCAAGACTTTGTCTAAGCCGACCAGGCAGTCTGCTCACAGTCTGGCTGTTTTCAGCTGCCCCAGAAAATAAAATTACAGCAAATCGAGGCAGGGAAGGGGGTCATCTGCCATCTACATGTTCTTCTTCTTCTTCTTCTTTTTCTTCTTTTTGCAAGTGCTCTCACTATCAACCAATACTGAAAAAAGCCAATAAACAAACCCTGATTATTGGATCCATCTATATATTCTAGAAAATAGTTTGAGTAAATGTCCAAAGCAAAAATCAGAATGACCAGAGTTTTTCAGTTTCCATTCCTTGTCTGAGAAAGTTGTGTGGTTTTGAAAACTGCTCTTGGACTTGTGTAGCACTGTAGCGCTGTTCTCCCGTTGTTCATCGATTTGCTCGAGCAGGCACCAGTAACGTCTCCATTGTGAGACTTATTATTGTTACTGTATTTGGCATATCGAGTACATCACGGGTAGCTTGCCAGACTTTGGCGTGTGGGTGAGATACTCTCGGTAGCTTGCCGGGCTCTCCTTGTGTAGAGGTAAAAAAAAAATAAAGCATCATAATTTAATAAAACAACAAAGGCAGATGTGATTTTTCACTTCGGCAGATAGCCAAGAACTGATTTCCTGGAATAAAGTTGGCTTCAGATTGGTCATCAGGGGACCCCACTTTGTATGAAATCTGTTGTAATACCTCATTACTAATCCTTTTTTTGGGGGTTCACACCCAGTGATGCACAGGAGTTACTCCTGGCTTTGCACTCAGGAATTATTCCTGGCGATGCTCAGGGGATCCTGTGGGATGCTGGGAATCGAACCCGGGTTGGCCGTGTGCAAGGCAAATGCCCTCCCTGCTGTATTATCGCTTCAGCCCCCCAATGCTGTTTTAGTTACTTGAGAGCATGATTTTGAGATGAGCAGTTTGCAGTATTCAGTTTTTTTTCCTCTTTTGAAAGTACTTGTATCAGGAACATTTTCCACACATTTAAGAGCATTAAAAACAAACAAAAAACTCCAGCGCCCAGCAATTGCACAGCAAGGAGGGCATTTGCCTGGCACGCGGCCGACCCAGGTTCGATCCCCGGCATCCCATAGGGTCCCCCGAGCACTGCCAGGAGTGATTCCTGAGTGCAGAGCCAGGAGTCAGCCCTGAGCAACGCCGGGTGTGACCTGAACAACAACAAAAACAAAAAGCTCAGTTCATCTTGGCCCTAGACTGTGTTTTCAATGTTAATCAAACAGCCAGATTTTCTTGTCAGCTTTGGAAAGGGCTGACAGTGATCTCGATGCCTGGCACGGGCAGATGGCACCGCTTCTGGCCACCGGGCTGGTGCCGCCGCCCCTCCCTGCGTGGCTGGTCCTCCTGAGATCCCGTGCTACTTCACCCCGAGCCTGCTAGGGTTCAAGCACTGCACTGTCCACTGTCCTCCCGTTGTTCATCGATTTGCTCGAGTGGGCCCAGTAACGTCTCCATCGTGAGACTTGTTGTCACTGTGTTTGGCATATTGAATACGCCACGGGGAGCTTGCCAGGCTTTGCCGTGCGGACGAGATACTCTCAGTAGCTTGCCGGGCTCTCTGAGAGGGGCCGAGGAATCGAACCTGGGTTTCCCCGGCTGGGCCGCATGCAAGGCTAACGCCCTACCCGCTGTGCTATCACTAGGATTCAAACACATGCAAAATCGACGCATGTGCAAGTAGCACACAGCCACGGGAGAGTCTGCCCGTTGGTTCTGTGACAAAGGCTGGCTCAGGAGAGAGAAGAGAAGGACCACCAGCCACACGGCTGCGGGAGGGAGGGGGGGTGGGGGACCAGGCAGAGACTGGATGCTCAAGTGATGGTCTAAGTTTCGCTGGTGTTTGTGCCAGAGTTCCTAGTATCTGTTTGTCCTCTGTGTCTCGTTTTGGAAAGCTGGACTGGCGGGGGGGGGGGGGGGGGGGGGCCCCCCCCCCCCCCACCCCC
>JAOXYA010080761.1:0-11337 GCA_028565675.1 Sorex palustris
GGGAAGGGGGAGCAGATGGGAGGGGAGGGGAGGGGAGGGGAGAGGAGAGGGAAGGAAGAGAAGGGAGGGCAGGGGAGGGGAGGGGCAGGGCCCTCTTTTTGTTGCTGGGAGGCCCCTTAGACAGCTGGGCCCCTTCCCCGCTGCTCCTCCACCCTGTTCCCCTGGGGTTCCCCCCGGTTTCCCATCCACACTTCCGCCCAGCCCACGTGGCTCAGCCCTCCCTGCTCCTGCAGTGGCCCCTCGAGCTCAGCACTTGCTGGCTTGACCCGAGGAACAGCTCATTTGCTTCTCTGTTTCCTCCCCTCTGGACCATGCCCCCTCCACACCAGGGGGGACAGGCCTGCCCTTCCCAGGGGCTCCCCTCGCCCCTGCCTGCCCCAGCCCCTGTCTTCCCGCCGGACTCCCCAGAGACAGCACGGGCTCTCTGTGTCATGGGGCCACTCGGGGGTCGCCAGGAGCACACGGGCTATGTGGTACTCAGAGACCCACATGGCAGTGGGGCTGAATTTGGGGCCTTGCACACGCGAGGGGTGGGCTCAGCTGCTGGTGCTCCCCACCTGGCCCCAGACCCTCGCTCTGCAGTAAACAGGTCAAGGGCTGAGCAACTCCGGGAGCAATGAGGTGCCAGCAGGAGGTGCTGCACCGAGTCCAGGCCAGCCTTGTGCTGGGAGTGGGCATCGTCCTAAGTGTGGGTGGTCTCAAGAGAAAGACAGACAGACAGACACAGAGACAGACAGACATGGAGAGACAGAGACAGACACGAAGAGGCACACTGACAGAGAGGCAGACAGACAGACACAGACAGACACACAGAGAGACAGTCAGACATGGAGAGAGGCAGAGAGAGAGACAGAGAAGCAGACAGACACAAAAAGAAACAGAAGCAGACCACAGAGAGAGATACAGGGAGAGTCAGAGAAGGAGAGACAGACAACAGAGACAGACAGACAGACAGACAGAGGCATAGACACAGAGAGAGGCAGACGGATGGAGAGATGAAAACAAAGAAACAGAGAGATAGATGCAGAGACAGACAGACACAGAGAGGGATGGACACAGAGGTAAGCAGAGAGACAGAGACAGAGACAGGGAGACGGAAAGACAGAGGCAGTGAGAGTGGAGGGATCAAGGTGCTCCCTGACGCAGACTGACTCTGTCCTGGAGTGGCTGAGTGCCGGGCGTGGGTCACTCACTGTCACCAGCATCTCCATGATGAGAGATGGAGGCGGGGGTGGGGGGGAGGAGGGTGAAACACCGTAACGGCTTCATTGCTTAGACGGGAGGGGAAATCGAGGCGGTGGGACGACTGCCCTGCCTGGTTCGACCCCCAGTGCTGCCTAAAGCCTCCCTGGGCCCCACCAGGAGTGACCCCTGAGCACAGAGCCAAGAGTGAGCCCCGAGCACTCTGGGAGTGGCCCCCAAGCCCTGCCTCCCCCAAGAATTCATTTCTTCCCCAGTCGCTCATGGAGCTCTCTCCCCACAGCCTGTCTGTCCCAACAATGCTGTCCTGTCCTGACAGAGCTTCACACACACACACACACACACACACACACACACACACACACATCATGTCCTTGGGTGCACGGACGCCGCCAGGAAACGGGGTCCCCCACTCCCAGCACGTGGGCAGAAGCGTAAGGCAGTAACTGCCCCCCGTTTGCCCAGCCTGCTGAGGGTCAGGACGAAGAAGAGCGGGGGGGGGGTGGCCTCCCCTGAGCCTCAGGGACGACGGTTAAAAGTCGCCCGGCCCCAGCAGCAGGCTCCATGCTGCCCCGTCCCCCGATGAGACCTGGCAGGCCGTGAAATCGCACTCACCATCCTTCACATCCTGCCACGGATGTCTGGCATGGAAATGGGGGCCCCAGAAGACCCAGTGTCGTGGATGCAGCTGCTGGCCAAAGAGGACATCTGGGCGCGGGCCAGCTCGGCCACTGCTCGGTGGGGGAGGGCATCACAGACTCAGCACTGAGGGAGGGCGAGTGAATTTGATTTTTCCCCCTCCTTTGTGCTGGATCTCAGGGGGCGGGGTTTCCCTTTTTTTTTTTTTTACTTTTTGGGTCACACCCGGCAATGCTCAGGGGTTACTCCTGGCTCTGCACTCAGGAGTTACTCCTGGCAGTGTTCAGGGGACCCTATAGGATGCTGGGAATCGAACCCGGGTCAACTGTGTGCAAGGCAAATGCCCTCCCCACTGTGCTATGGTTCCAGCCCCAGAGCGCGGCTTCTTAACCGTGTGGTTCCTTTTCCCGCCTGTCTTTCTACGTGGCTCTAAAGAGCCTCTCTCACCTGCAGGGAAACAAACGTGGGGCGAGCAGACAGAAGGCGACAGCGGAGAGCGAGTGGAAGAGGCCGTGGCAGCAGAAGCCAGGGGGAGGGACGGAGACAGGGAAGGTGGATGAGAGAAGAGGAGACAGCATCTCTCGGGAGGGAGCCTCAGAACAGAAGTGGAGCCAGGCCCTTTGGGGGAAGGGAGCAAGGGCAGGGGCGGGAGGAGGGGGGCTGGTCCTTACACCCAAAGGTGGGGGTGAGAGGGATGGGACAGCAGATGGAGTGAAGCCAAGGCCAGGCAAGCAGTAACAGGAAGGGGTGGGCCAGAGGAGGCTGCCCGCGGGGCTTTGGCATCAGCCCTTCGTGGGGAGGCTGAGAAAGTAGGGCAGGTCCAGGGCCGGCTGGACCGGGCGCACGGGTGGGAAGCAGGAACGCTTGGATGGACGCGGCCCTGGGCACCACGAAGAACCAAAGCCGGGCTCCGTCCCGTGGCCCTGGCCCCAACGACAGCACTGCCCCTGGGTGGATTGCTCCTACGCCGGCCGCTGAGACGTGGCTGGTGTGACAATGGCACTGAGCTCTGAATCCGAGTTCATTTTCATTCATGCGGATGGAAGTAGCCACACACGGCAGGGGGTGACCACGCTGGACGTTTATGCCCCAGTGCCCTCTGAGGCAAGTTTAAGGAGAAACCACCAAAATGCTACCAAAGTGCTCCCGGGGGGCACACAAAGAGGGGTTTCTATTTGCATTCAGAAGGTGTCTGGGCCCCCTTGACCTAAGTCAGTATTTTTTTTTTTTTTGCAGGAGATGGAACTTGCCTATCAATAGTCTACCAAGGACCTGGTATTGCTCGGGAAGACATGGTAGAATTTTCTATCTCTGGAAAAATAAACCATGGAAATAAAATGTGTGAAAAAAACATCACCAAGGTTTACAGATGTGAGAAGAGGAACGTCACATTTCCTAGAAATGGCTCACACAGTGCTGTGCCATCTGCGGCGGGGATCGCGTCTCAGACTGGTCCCCCCATCGTGATCTCGTTCTTTGGCGGATGGACTGTTATCCTCTCTGCATAGACTCTCATTTAATTTCTTCAATCATGACTTCATAGATATTTGGGTGTTCTTTCTAGGGGTTGGGAGTTGTTGGGTCACACCCAGTGATGCTCAGGGGTTACTTCCGGCTCTGCCCTCAGAGAATCACTCCTGGAGGTATTCAGGGGACCATCTGGGGTGCGAGGGATCGAACCCAGATCTGCCGCATGCAAGGCAAATGCCCTCCCCATTGTGCTATCGCTCCGGCCCCGATAGTTAGGTCATTTTCATCTTTTGGTTATTCTGACTAGTGGGGCTGAGAGCATCTGTGTACAACTTTCCGTTTGTGTATTTGTTTTCAATTCCTTGGGAAACTGATTAACTGATTAACCAGAAAGGGACCATGGAAATGTTCTGAAACTAGGGAAGTCGAGGACTGGGCAACACTGTGAATAACTTCTTTGTGAAAATGGTGACTTCGCTGTGAAGACCACAACAAAAAATTGTTTTTTAGAAAGTCATGAAAATTACAGTCGGACTGAAAAAGTCAATGATGAAATTGAGATGGAGACCACTTCCATGACATACTGAGCAGCCTGAATTAGGGCATGAGATTTATGTGAGGTCGGAGTGTTCCGCACCCACTTTTTAACCTAAGAATTGTTTCTAGAACATCTCTGGCAGAAAGGTGAACTGAGGCAATAAAATGAAAAGCAAATAAAGGGGGCCACATGAAATCAAAAGGCTCTGAAGAGGAAAAAGAACAGGGCTGGAAACAGTGCAGCAGTTAGGACACTTCCCTGCACCGAACAAATCTGCGGTTGATTCCCAGCACCCAGTATGATCCCCCAGTTCCCACCAGGAGTGATCTCTAAGCACAAGTGCTGTGGCCCAAAAGCAAACAAATCAATTCAATTAAGAGGCAAGTTGTAGGGAGGAAGCAAAGGCTTCCGAACCAAGCAGTGTAGCAGGTAAGAGGCTAACAGCCAATAGACAAACTCCTACAGCTCAAAAACCACCATCACAAAACCCAACTGGAAGTGGGCTTGTGGGTCAACAAACATTTCTCCAGAGAAGACACTTCTCTACAAGATGCTGGACTTATGAAAAGATACTCAAAAGTCCTGATCATCAAGGAATCGCAAAGTCAGACCACAAGGAGATGCTAGGACACTTCAGGAGTGTGTGTGTGTGTGTGTGTGTGTTTGTGTGTGTGTGTGTGTGTGTGTGTAAGGAGAAAGGGGGACTACTGGCAGGTGTGAAGTCTTTATGGAGGTTTGGGATGGGGGAAAATAAAATGATTCCGTTGACCCAGCGATTCCAATTCTGGGAAGTTGAACAAAGGCAGTGAAATTGGGGTGCCCAAGAGGGCTGAGTGGTCCCCGGCATTAGCATTATGTACAATAGTCAAGTGTGGACAAATCTGAAGCTCGACCCCTACCTCATGCCATACACAAAGCTAGATCAGGGGCCAGTGCAATAGCACAGCGGGTGGGGTGTTTGCGTTGCACACAGCAGGCCCGGTTCAAACCCCATATGATTTCCCCAAGCACCGCCAGGAATGAACCCTGAGTGCAGAGCTCAGAGTAGGTCCTGAGCACTGCTGGCTGTGGCCCCCAAACAACAACCACCAAAAAGGGTCCATCACAATGAATTAAAGATCTTAGTATCAGAGCTGGGTCTGTGAAATACGCCGAGGGATTTGCAGGGGGGGCCCCAATGGCACTGACTCAGAGATGTCTTCCAGGAGACACCCCCCCACCCCGCCCCTGGCAGAGAAATCAAACGCAGAAATAACCAAACAGGGCTCCAGCACATGGGGAAGCTGGGAACTGAAGCCTGAACAACTAAAATCAAGACACCATAGTCATTGGGAAAAATATCTGCCTGTGATGCTTAAGGGAAAAGAGTTAATATCCAAGATATATAAAACACTCAGAAAACTCGATGAGAAAGAAAACAAACAAGCCCACTTCAAAAAAAAAGTGAGGAGAGGAGCTGAACAGACATTTCCTCAAGGAAGACCAATGGGGGCTGGAGCGATAGCACAGTGTGTAGGATATTTGCCTTGTACGCGGCCAACCCGGGTTCGATTCCCAGCATCCCACAGGGTTCCCTGAGCACCGCCAGGAGTAATTCCTGAGTGCAGAGCCAGGAGTAACCCCAGAGCATTGCCGGATGTGACCCAAAAAGCAAAAAATAAAGAAATAAGTAAAAATAAGAGATGGATATTATCCAATCCACCGGGGTTCACAGAGCTACCATTACAGCAACGTTCAAGATGGTTGAGACTTTGGTCACTCCTGGAGATGCCCCGTTCCTGCTCTCCCGAGGGGGCCCATTCTTTCCGCGGGGAGGCATTTTCTCCATACAAATGTGTGACTTGGGACTTGGAGCTCTTTTGCTCTCAGCTCTGCGACTTCTGATCTTATTTTACTTAAAAAGAAAAAGAAATTTTGGGACACCAGAAAGGAGAAGGTGGGGTGTGGGGTGGGCAGTCAGGACAGAGAAGGGACCACTGTGACCGTGCTAGCTGGAAACAATCACTCTGGACAAGAACCGAGGGCTGAAAGGAGGGAAAGGGAAGGACACAACCTTTCAGAATCTGTATTGCAAACCATGATGCCCAAAACGGAGGAAGGGAGAGAGCGAGAGAGTCAGAGACAGAGAGACAGAGTCAGAGGGGAGAGAAAGAGGGAGAGAGGGAAGGAGAGAGAGGGAGAGAGGGAGAGAGGGAGAGAGAGAAGGAAAGTATCTGCCATAGAGGCAGGCTGGGGTGAGTTTGGCAGGAAGGAAACTGGGGACACTGGGACATAGGTGGCGGGAAATGTGCACTGGTGAAAGGAGGGTCCTGGAACATTGTATGGCCGGAACACAATCATGAGCAACTTTGTAACTATATCTCACTGTAACTGTATCTCACTGTATCTGTAACTGTATCTCACTGTATTTGTAACTGTATCTCACTGTATCTGTAACTGTATCTCACTGTATCTGTAACTGTATCTCACTGTATTTGTAACTGTATCTCACTGTGATTCAACTGAAAAAATACTACTATGGCATGAGGAGAGCTGGGTCAGCCAGAGAGGCGCCCCCTGGGGGGGGACCAGACCACTCCTCCCTTCAACACCACTCGGGGGGGCCTGCCCAGCCCTGAGACCTGGGCGGGCACAGCTGTGCCCTTCAGCCCAGGCGCCAGCAAGGGCCTAAGGCAGAGAAGCTTCTGGAAGGGCCTGGAATCTCCTCTGGAATGGAGGGTTTGCAGGATGCTGATCTAAATGCCTGGGATGATTTCCCACCCTCCGTGACCCTGCCAGGCATGGACCCAAAGGCCGCACCCCGCCCTCTCACTGACAGCTCTGCCCAACCTTCCCTCCACCAAGCCAGTGTGACTCGTGGACGCTGCCCCCTCCCGCCTGGCATGAGAGGAGATGACCCAGATGACAGCCCCTGGCAGTGCTCTCGGCCACGCCACTGCCATCCCATCCCCTGATCATCCGTCCTGCCCCTCCCCTCACCCCCCCCCCCCAGAAGCACACGGCGAGGGGTCTTGGCTCTGGGATTTCTGGATGGGGTCTGGACACACTCAGGACACTTTCCAGGTGAGATGCAATCCCGGAGGCCTTTAGGCAGAGATGTGCGGGCACTGGGAGCAGGGCGCCAGCCCACCCCGTCTTCTGCGTCCCAGGAGATACCAGTTCCTCTCTCGGAGGCTGATGACACCATGCGACTGGGGGGGTGGGGCAGGTGAGGCTGGCTGGGTGATCGTGAGATGACGGAACAGAAGTGATCTCAGGGCTCTGGCAGAATCTCGGCAGCAAAGCAGCCAACGCGTTTGAGGGGAGAGAGTGAGCACAAGAAGAAGAGAGCGAGAGGGAGAGAGAGAGAGAAAAAAGTAGAGAGAGATTTAGAGAGAGAACGACAGAGAGAGAGAGAGAGAGAGAGAACATGCACACCTTGGAAATTGAGTCTTCTCTCCCAGAACAGAGCTCAGAGCTATGCCTCGTTTTGCTCTTCACTGGCACAGCACCCTTTGGTACCCGTTCCTTGATGCCCCCGGTCCCCCTTGAAAAGCCACTGACACTAACGAAGAAGACACGTTTCACGTTCCCGCATCCAGTCCTCAAAGGCGCCCACTGCCAGCTCGGTGACCGAAGGCAGGGGCACTGCTGCTGGCGGGGGGTCGGGGAAGACAATATTCCACCCCCAATCTCTTCCTTGCGAAGGATGTTCTGTTTCATCCGCAGGGGTTCATCCAACTCGTTGCTGATTTTCCGAGACGAACATAAAGGTCGGGAGGAAGAGAAATACACCACCCCGACCCACTCGGAGAGGCGCTGGGGCGGAGGGTGAGAAGACAATTGGGAAGCAGAGGGGTTCGAGGGATCGTGCCCGATGCAGAGGAGCGAATGCAGTCTTGGTGGGAGGAGCCTCTGCTTCCGAGTCTCCCACAAAACCAGAGATGAAATTCTCCTCATCCAAGTGGAACGAGAGATCAGAACTGCCAAAGCATTGTGTTGGGGGCGGGGAAGGGGATTAGCAAATCTTAACCGCTTCCCTCCTCAACAGAAACACCTAGAAAGACAATAAAACTTTCCAGAATGGCCTGTCTCTAACTCCAATGGCCAAGACCTGCAGATGTGCCCACGTGAGGCAGCGCTGAACTTCCCTAGAGGGGCAGCACTTGGCACAGGGGGTGAACTGCTGGTATAGCAGCTTCTATTTGGGGCCACGCCACTGTCCAACACTGTCTGACAGAGTTAGCACCACCAGCCGCCCCTGTGGGCAGGACCGTCTCTCTGGGTGCTGTGCTCAATCGCAATTAAGACCTTCCTGGATGCACAAGTTCTAGAACCTTCTCCAGGCAGGTGGTTGGCAGCGTCCCCCAGCACCGAGGCCTGGGGAGGATGTCTCAAGAGCCCCCAGAGAGAAAGGAGCCGGATGGGTTGTCCCTGGGGTGGGAGGAGCCAGAGACTTGAACAGGGAGAAAAAGAGCTTGGCCACCCTGGCACCTGGACGTGCCCGTGGCCGCTGGGCAGCCTGAGGAGGTGGAAGATTCCAGAACACAGCTGAGACAAGCTCCCTGCAAAGGCAAACACAGTCCCCACAGGTGGGTGAGTCTTCAGGGAGCTGCATGTTCTTGGCCCGCCAGAAGTTCCCCATAAGGCAGCCTGGAGGCAGAAGCTGGGCGCCACGTCCTCATCTGGGACAGAGGAGTGGACAGGCCGAAGGGTGAGTCTGCCAGGACGTCGGGCAGTGGGGACCGAAACCAAGTCGCTTCTCAGATAGGACTCGGACAGACTCATGTGCCCACCTGAGCACTCCGACTGGCACGCTGAGGCCAATGGGCACTACCGGTGGCTCATGCTTGAATGAGGTTTGAGCAACACACCCTGGAGCAACAGCACAAGTGAGTTGATGCAGGAACCGGGGGTCCACAGTGGCCCCTGGAGAATCTGATGCTAGATGCAGCCCATTAGCAACGGTACCAGCTCCTGCTGATTCTCCCCGGCTGTGAGGAAGGAAGCACACAGTGGTATCCTGTCCCTAAAATACATGCGCTCTCTCTCTCTCTCTCTCTCTCTCTCTCTCTCTCTCTCTGTATCTCTTTCTGTCTGTCTCTCTCTCCCTCCCTCTCTCTTCCTCCCTCTCTCTCTCTCTCTCTCTCTCTCATTTTCAACCAACAGTAAGAGAAGAGACTCACATGTAAGAATAAGCTCAGGGGTGGAGCAACAGCACAGCTGGGAGGGCATTTGCCTTGTATACAGCCGACCTGGGTTCGATTCCCAGCATCCCATAGGGTCCTCCGAGCACCACCAGGAGTAATTCCTGAGTTCGGAGCCAGGAGGAACCCCTGTGCATCACCGGGTGTTACTCAAAAAGAAAAAAAAAAGAATAAGCTTGATGCCCATCATCAAGTGGCATTTCGATCAAAACAGAAGCAAGTTGCCCCAAGCAGCCTGGCAAGTAGGGACGACAAGAAGCAGGGGTAAGATTCCTCCACCTCCCAAGTGTTCCATCTAGTTCCCCCTCTCTCTCCTCCCCAGATGCCACAAGAAGTCGCCACTGCCCCCTCATATGCGTTCCCATCTCTTCTGGCCACCCCCACCCCTAGACTCGAAGCACACAGGGATAAAGGAGGTGCAGTCACACACTGGGCATGGCCTGGCTGCTGAGGGCTGGCCTTGATCACCGAGCTAGTTCTCCAAACCAAGGGGCCAATGCAGCAGTGACCACTGCTTGCTCGTAATAGGACCCCCATAAAGGTCCTGGAGCATCCAAGCTTTCTTGGGGGAGGTGAGACCAGAACCCACCTCCTGGACATCAGAGCATTTGGGCAGGGCTGACCCTCGGTCCACTGCCCCCACAGAAACAACTCTCTCTATCTCTCTATCTCTCTCTCTTTCAAACTCCCCCCCCCCCCCGCTTTATAAATCAAGATGACTTTCTCACGACTGGGGTCTTCAGTGACGTGCAATCTGGCTCCATCTCGCTCTTCTTGCCTGGATAAAGCATTCCTTGGGGGAGCCAGGTGAGGTGGCCGCTGTGAGGGGCACAGCCAGACACTGCACCCCACCCTTGCCCCCCTCAGACTCTCCATCTCCCCACCTTCTTAGTCAATGAGACTCCCCGCCTACATTTTTGAAAATCTATATTTCCTCCCGCAGCCCCGGGGAGTTGGAATAATGGAACGCATGTCACTGAGCTCTGTGGAGCAGTTCCGCCACCAGATTGCGTTTCTGTCCCACCTTTCTTGGGTGGCTTGAAGAACGACACAGCTCTGCAGGGACTCACTCCAGGAGGGGGCCTGGCCTGTGCTCAGCGCTGGGCTGACCACATTCCATGCCCTTGCTGCTGCCCAGAGCACCATCTCCATTCTACAGATGACACAAGTGAGGCTCAGACTAGCAAGTCCTTGCGCAGAGCACCTCAGCTGATAAGGGCAGAAAGGGGCCAAATTCCATCATGTCCACCGGGCAGTTCTGTGTCTGGAATTATAGCGCCGGAGTTGTGCAAAACCATCTCTCTAAAGTGCTGACCTCAGCTGCTCCTGGACGGTGAAACTTGGCTCTAATAAAGGCAATCGTATTCGATTAAAGTGTGAGGCCCATCCACTGATTAGCATGACATTACAGACCAGTGGCCAAATGCTCATCTCTATCAGAGTTCCTCTGAGGACCAACGCCATCCATGGAGGGAGCCTGGGAGTTAACAACTAAAAAAAAAAAATGAGGGATAGAGTGGACTTCAGGTGAAGGTGATAAGGCTCTGGCCCATTCGCCATGTCATACTTCTTCCACACAGCCACACAGCAGTCACCTTTATCCTCGGCCTGGTTTCCCCCTGAGTAGAGAAACAACCTGCCCTCCCAGACAGTCAGAGACCTGCTGTAACTTAGAGTCGCTTGAATAGTCCTGAACTTCCCTTCAGAGAACAACTCAGATCACAGCTGCATTCCCGGCCCAAGAGTTACTGTGAGATGGATTTTTTTTTTGCTTTTTGGGTCACGCCCAGCACTGCTTAGGGGTTCCTCCTGGCTCATGCACTCAGGAATGACTCCTGGCGGTGCTTGGGGGACCATATGGGATGCCGGGAATCGAACCCGGGTCAGCCGTGTGCAAGGCAAATGCCCTCCCAGCTGTGCGATCGCTCTGACCCCAGATTTTTTTAATTGACTCTTTTTTTAAAGGGGTGCACCCAACAGAGCCTGCAGAGAGGTGGAGAACAGCATCTGTGAAAGCAGTCACTGCACAGAAAAATTAGTAAGTAAAATAAATAATAATGAAATTTAGAAAATAAAATAACAACAAGCATCAAACATGGGAGTTTATAACTGTCACTGCCCTGCTCGGTCACCCTCTTGAGGAAAACCCTCTAATCACTCCCTGCAACGCTTGACATTAAACCGCCAACCGTGCCCCCTTTGCAGCCCCCACAGAACCCATCTTCTCGAGAGAGAGATCAGGGGGGAATGCCCTGCCGCAGCGGCGGGGTGGGACGGGGGGATGGGGGGTGGGAGGGATGCTGG
>JAOXYA010080805.1:0-11336 GCA_028565675.1 Sorex palustris
GACACAGTAACAACAAAGTCTCCAATGGAGACGTTACTGGGCCCGCTCGAGCAAATCGACGATCAACGGGAGGGCTCAGGGCTTACTCAAGGCTCTGTGCTGACTTTTTTTTTTTTTTTTTTGCTTTTTGGGTCACACCCAGTGATGCTCAGGGGTTACTCCTGGCTCATGCACTCAGGCATTACTCCTGGCAGTGCTCGGGGGACCATATGGGATGCTGGGAATCGAACTCGGGTCGGCGGCGTGCAAGGCAAATGCCTTACCCACTGTGCTATCTCTCTAGCCCTGTATCTTAGGATTTTTAAATAATCCAGTTACGAATCCAAACTTGTAGTGGATTCCTGATCGGTTTGTGCCTGATGGGGGGAGCCCCACAGGGACCTCTTCGAGAGGTTACTGCCAACGCTTCGATTGCGCTGATGGAAGAGGAGACATTTCACAAACCCTGACATGAGTGTTGAATGGACTGCCAGATCTGTGGAGGCTCAGGCGGGGCCGGGCGCCCCCTCTTGCTGCCCAGTGCCTGTTTCCGGTGGTCCTGCGTTGGACTCTGGGTCTGATTATCCTCAACAGTTCAGATGTCAGCTGACGCAAGAGTCCACTGAACTTCAGAGCCTGAGAGCTGTCTCGTCTCACTGCTGGCAAGGTCATGGCACCTGGACCGTTAGAAAATGGGATGCCCTGTTTCCTGGCATTTGGCCTCTTTTGTTGCTGGGCCTGTATTGAATTGCTCTGAATGGTGGGTTTATTTATTGTTTTCTTTTTTCTCGCCGAGAGGGTATGCCGATTGTGGAGACTTGGGAGGGTCTCAGAATCAAGTCAGGATTTCTGTTTCATTTTTTTGTTTGTTTTGTTTTGGGTGCCACACCTGGTGGTGCTCAGGGATCACTCCTGGCGGTACTTAGGGACCATATATATGGTGCTCGGGATCCAACCTGGGTCTGCCTGTGTGCAAGGCAGATGCCTTGCCTGTTGTACTACCCCTTGGGCTTTCTTTGTAGAAACTGTTGGCTTGTTCTGGGTTGTAGTTTACTCTGGTGAGATTTTACGTATGTATTAACACTGGCAACAGGCTTTGAAAGAGAGGACTGTTGATCGGGGTCCCACAGATGTTGCTTTGAATTAGAAAGCACAAATGGTGCTTCTGTTATGATGCCTTGTGGACTGGGGCTATTGTTCATTGGGCAAGGTGCTTGCATACATGTGGCCGACCCAGCTTCTATCCCTGGCACCCCATACTGTCCCCCAAGTCCCAGCAGAAGTGATCCCTGAGTGCAGAGCCCGGAGTAAGCTCTGAGTACTGCTGGGTGTGCCTCCCTGCCTGCCCACCCCGAAAAACAAAAAGGAGGTGCCTTGTAGCTGATTTGCAAGCGAAAGTAAAAGACACTAGTGAAAGACAACGCAGCTGCCCAGTGCGCCCGCATCAGAAACTTGAAAGGTGGCATCATCATCAGGAAAGAGGGCACGGCTCTGTGACTGCTCTATGGTTTCAGACTGAGCATTGGGTTTTTTTTGGGGGGTGGACTCACCTGGCACTGCTCAGGGCTTACTCCAGGCTCAGTGCTCAGAAATCACTCCTGGTGGGCTCAGGGGCCATATGGGGTGCGATGGATTGAACCCTGGCCTGCTGCGCAAGTGGGTAGCATTATAGTGGGTAGCACTATACTGTCTGGCCCCCAAGACTGGGTAGTTTTTGAGAGACACCACATCAGAACATGAGGTTGTTTCTCCTGGGCCCGTCTGAATGCAGTTGTTATTCTACGGACTGGGGCTCTGCTGGCTCACTCAGAGGGTTGCTTTTATTTAAAAAGATGTAATAAATCAATTTTTGTTTTGGGGCAACACCTGGCAGTGCTCAGGGCTTACTCCTGGCTCTGCACATGGTCCCTGGGATTGAACCCTGGTCAGCCATGTGCCAGGTGAATGCCCAAACCACTGTACTGTCACTTTGGCCCCAGATTCCTGCTTTTACGTGTTCCCTAACATAAAAGATCTTTTACGTGGAAGCTAGAGCTCAGTTTCTTGCCTCCTTGTTCTTCCTGGGGTCCCCTGCTTGATAGAGAGTCACTGAGGGCTGGAGAAGTTGGTTCCAAGGTCACAGACTTAGCTAGGGAAGAAGGAGGATTCTGTGTGTGTGTGTGTGTGTGTGTGTGTGTGTGTGTGTGTGATGTTCATCGGCTGTGTGTGTGTGTGTGCACATACATGTGTAGAATAAGGGGGTGAGGGGTTGTGTAGGATTGGGTATGTATACGATGCTTTTGTTTTTGGGCAACACCTGGCAGTGCTCAGGGCTTACTCCTGGCTCTGCACATGGTCCCTAGGATTGAACCATATGCAGAGCCAGGAGTAAGCTGTGTGTAGAATGTGGGTGTATAGGATTTTGTGGGGGGATGGGGTGTGAAAATTGGGTGGATGTGGGTGTATAAGATTGTGTGTGTGTAGGATGGGGTTGTATAGGATTATGTGTGTGTGTGTAGGATTGGGGTATATGGGATTTGTGTGTGTGTGTGTGTGTGTGTGTGTGTGTTTGTAGAATGGTGTATAGGATTGGGAGTGTGTATGCTGGATGTAGGTATATCAGAGTAATTTTTAAATACTCGTGTAACAAGGAGGAGTATACGGTGAGTAAGCAAGCAAATATAGGACAAGAGCCCTGCACGCCTTCCCCTGTGAGTCAGGCTGAGGCGTGGTGTCCCGACCCTCACGGACAGTGTCCCGCGCTCCAGAGCCTTGTGTAGCCTGTGGATGGGGCACCAGGCACTGACCTGTGACTGGTGAATTTGAAGCAAGGCTGTGCTGGGTGGCGTGCAGTCGTTCATCGAAAAGACAAGCTTTTTCTTTCTTTCTTTTTTTTTTATTGAGTCCAGGTGTGCGGAGTTGGCTTGGCACCTTCCTCAGGAGAGTGTGTGGGTTACCTGGAGTGTGTTACCTTGGGGGAAGCTTCCGCGTGCTCGGCCGCAGCGTGACCGGGCAGGTGTTGTGTCAGCTGTGATAGACTCCGTCTCCTGACTGAGCAGGTTGCTCAGAGGTTTGAACTTCAGTCTTCCCTCTGCAGAGGGTGCTCTTTGTTAGTTGTCTTGGGGATCCCTTTGGGTCCTCCGGAGAGAGAAACCCTCCAGGGAGGGTGTCGAGACTCAGAATCCTGACATGTCACACCTGTGCAAAATTAAGAAAAAAAAACAAAAAACTAACACATTTCTTTTTTAAAGTTTGGCCACACCCAGCATTGCTCAGGGGTGACTCAGGGAACCGTATAGGGTGCTAGGGAGCAAACCCGGGTCAGCCAGGTGCAATGCAAGCACCTCACCTGCTGTAGTATGGCTCCAGCCCACCCCAATAGTGAACATTTTAAGCAACACAGAAGGGTCCTTATTGGTCCAGCATGCTCAGGAGGTGGAGGGGCGGGTGATGTCTGCAGGACAGGCCCACCTCTGGGCTCCTGGAAATTCCTGGTTTGGCTTTTCCAAAGCGGCCAGGCCCTTCTTTCTTCCCTTGCAGGACGAGCCTCTGACCGGCTCACTCCAGGTTCTGGGCTGGGCCTTGCATTTGATTGTTCTCGGTGTGCCCTCCTTTCTCCCTCTTATACCCAACAGTCTCCTTTAAGGATGTCACTAGTCCAGCGGAGAGGGCAGTTGCCTAGCGGGCGGCCCAGGTTCGATCCCCGAGTCCCTCCAGGATTGAGCCCTGAGCACAGACCCATGGATGTGCCTAAAAACAAACAAACAAAGAAGTGGTAGTGCTAGTTTGTTGTCTCTTTACTATAGAGCTCATCGTGTGTGTGTGTGTGTGTGTTTGTGGCACCGCACACCTGAAGGTGCTCAAGGGTTACTCCTGGTAATTCCTGGTTCTGCACTCAGGAATTACTCCTGGTGGGCTTGGGGGATCATTCTGGGTGCTGGAGATTGAACCTTGGTGGGCTGCAGGGAAGACAAACCTTTCCCCCTCTGTACTCTGGCTCCCAGGGGGCCAGCCCCGTTCCAAAGTCCATTATTTATTTATTTATTTACTTATTTATTTAATTTTTTTACGTAGGAGTACAACTATTTATTCAGCCGCTGATTAGCTGATTGAATTGGGCATGAACTCCACCTCCAAAGTCTTTTTTAAACCTCTGTAACTTGACAGGCACCTGGAGACAAGAATTATTCATCTAGAAACAATATATGATTATTCTTAGGCCTGTGATACTAAGTACAACATTTTGCTGATTCCTTAAAGCTCAAGTAATGTTTGCTACTTTCCAGCTTTCCACAAAGTATCACAAATCCTGGTTCTTCTGCTTTTTCTAGCCAGTGAAATTGAGCTACAAAGGAACTCTTAGTGTGTTAGGGAGGCGCCCAGTCACCTGAATGTAGGCACCAGAAAGAGATTTCCCTATAGAATACCACCAATTTTATTTTTTTATTTATTTTTATTGAATCGCCATAAAATACAAAGAAAGTTGTTTATGATTGGGTTTCAGTTATACGGTATTTCAATACCTATCCCTCCATCATTGTATATGTCCCACCACCAAAGTCCCCAATTTCCCTCCCACCACCCCTACAGTCCTCAGCTTGCCTCTGTGGCAGACACCTACACCCCTCTCTCTCTCTCTCTCTCCCCTCCCCCCTCTCTATCTTCTGTTCTGGACATTATGGTTTGAAATACAGGTACTGACAGATTATCATGTATATCCTTTTATCTCCTTTCAGCACTCTCAGTTCTTGTCCAGAGTGATCATTTTTGACTGTCACTATCATAGTGGTCCTAACTTCCCTCACCCCTCCCACTTGTGGCAAGTTTCCAACCATAGACCACTCTTCCTGGCCATCATTATTACTGCCCTTGGGCATTATTCTCATACTATGCCTTTATTTCATATTCTGCAAGTGAGTCCAGTTATTCTCTGTCTGGTAGCATGATTCTCTCCAAGACCATTCACTTATAAGTGAATTCTTTTTTTTTCTGGAAGCTTAGTAGTATTCTACTATACCACCAACTTTAGCTGCTTGTTTCCTTGATATGCCTATCAGATTACTCTATATCTCTTTGTTCTTTCCTGAATTGTATAAAAAGCCTCCTGTCCTTTTTATTATTATTATTATTATTATTGTTTTTCTTTCTCCTCAAATTTGTCCCAAGGATAATTGATTCTATTGCATGACTTTCATTGTGTCTCTCTGGTATGTTTTTAAAGAACTTTAGATAATTTCAAAGGCCAAAAATCATATAATTAACTGTCAAGTTCTCTACTTATATTTATATACCTTTATAATAGAACACTATTAATGTAATGCCATTTTGGGCACTAAACAGAAGAAATACTAAATTCACTGGTGCTGCTTTCCAGCACATTATGCCATGCATAAATCATCTTTATTTCCATATTTAATTGCATCATCATAAAGTAAAGCTCACCTCCATTACCATTCTATTCATCGTATCTAACTTTCATGCTTTTGGGTTCCATTATATATTGTTCCCAGTGATAGCTGACTATGATATAGGTTTCTAACTTTTCTACAAATTTATTGCTTAAACATTGGCTACATTGTTTTAATGTCTTTATTTTTTTAATTTATTGTCGGGCCAGAGCGATAGCACAGTGGGTAGGGCGTTTGCCTTGCACACGGTCAACTTGGCCAACCCAAGTTCGATTCCTCTGCCCCTCTCAGAGAGCCCAAAAAATTACAGAGAGTATCTCAGCCCCAAGGCAAAGCCTGGCAAACTACCTGTTATGTATTTGATATGCCAAACACTGTAACAACAAGTCTCACAATGTTACTGGGCCTGTTCCAGCAAATCAATGAACAACAGGAAGACAGTGTTACAGTTCTACATTGTTGGTAGAGTACCATTAACTGTGAAAGAGAAGTTTGGTCCAGACCATTTTAAAATAAATTTAGATTTTGATAGGAGTACCTAATTGAGTATGATGTTCCAGGATTTTACCTCATCTCATAAATCTCTAACCATTTAAAAGAATGAAGACCTTCTTTAGCCAATACATCTCAACTTCTTTACAGTTTTATCTTTGTTTATTCAAATGGGGATTTTGTTCCATCTTCATGATGATTTTTCTATGGTCATTAACTTAGAACCTCTATCATTGAGATTCTCACTGTTTTTCTTATCCTTCTATAGATTTTAACGATATTGAATCTCTCTGACTAGTCAGATGTTACTTCTCTCAGTCTTTGGGAAAACTGTAAATTACAATTAAATTATCTCCATTTTGCTCCACTTTTGATACATCTGAGATTGGAAGGAGGAAATGACCTGGATTTTGAATTATAGAATACTCAAAATATAAACTTATATGTTTATTTTTATAAGTAGGTTGATCTTATGCTAAAAGAATATTTTTTCTTTTCTGCTTTTCTAAATAAAATTGCCTCATGCACCCAAGTATATGTTTTGATTCAGGGGATATTTGTCTATGGCTCATACTCATACCCATACTCAATGTAATTGAGCTATGATATTGAATATGGGCATACATCGGACTGAAGAAGAGGAGAAAGGAGAAATCATAACTTACATTTATAGCATTCTCTTTTCATTTAGATTGCCAAATTCCATGAAGATGGGAACTTTTCATTATACTTCTTTGTTTGTTTGTTTTTTATTTTTTATTTTTGAACCACACCTACCAATGTTAAGGAATTGCTCCTGGTTCTGTGTTCAGGGATGTCTACTAATGATGCTTTAGGGACATATGAGAACCAAAACCTGGTAGACCACATAAAGATAAGTACCTTACCTGCTGTACTATCTCTTCAGCCCCAAAGATTCTTTTTTTTTTCACAATATTCTTAGTACATAACTGACATTCAATAAACAATTTCTGATTAAAAACTTATAGACCTATTTGTTAAAAGGGTTCACTGACATTGTACTCTGAAAGTTATTGATTTTCTCACAGATTTTTTTTGATGAAACAAACATACATGAAAGTCAGAAAGAAATATAAGATCATGATTTTCCTGGACTATAAAATATAGAGAAATTGTTTCAAGAAATATTTTAAGGACAAAAATGTCTTGGCAATAATTCTTTCCTGTTTATACCAACACTTCCCACATTCGTGGTTCTAATTTTATTGTGGCATAAAGATAATGGGAGAAAAATCTTGAGAATTTTATAACATATTAGTGCCTGGGAAGGAAAACATTTACACATGAGTACAGATATAATATAGTTTTAAAATAGCGTCTCCCCAATTTTCCCTTCAAGGGCCATGTTTGGAGCTTGGTAAATGAAACACATAAAGCTTAGGAAGTGCCCGGAACTTTTTAAATTAATTTAGCCCCTCTCTGTAAGTGAAATGTCATTCTTATTTATGGACTGCACAGTTAACCTCTGGTTGTGTGATTCAGACTTCTTAGTAGTAATAGATTTTTAAATAAATGCTATATTTATTTTAAGGTAGAACAGTCTGTTTAAGATGTAGAGTCTCCAAACTATCCAGGACACCCCTTTTTATCATTTTATTTCATCATACTCCTAAAACCAAGAGGAAAGCACTACATTTGTGACTCTGCAACGTCAGTAGGAAAAGCTATATATTTAGATCTAGTCTGTACCCAGAATTCAGCTGTGTCAGTTGCACATGGTTCTTTTGTTCTTCCTGGCTCCTACAAGTCTGAGTTGGGCACAGTCAGTCAATAAGAATGATATTATACTCTAAGTAAGAAAACTTCATGATTATTTTTATTTATTGAAAACTTGTAGCAATAAGAGTGACTTATTTATCTCAATTTCATAATTAAATTTGAAGTAAAATCTATTTGGGGGGTGGCACACCCAGCAGTGCTCAGGGTCTATTTCTGGCTTTGGCCCAGGGGGGCCCTCATGGCAGTGCTCAAAAATCATATGCAGAGCCTGGAACTGAAGCAGGGTTGAGCATCTGTCAGACAAGAGCTTTATCCCTGTACTTTATCTTTTGCTCAGAAGATAATATTATTATGCCCATTTTATGAAAAAAAGTATGGTTTATTCAAGATCATCAAGCACTTGATTTGTAGTAGGTCTTGATTTATGTATCTGACTACAACATTACTGTACCACAACCTTAGTTTTACAACCTCTGAATGAAATTAGCTCAGGTTAATTTCATCTAATCCCTCTACTTTTCTAGAAGAGGTGGAGAGACATATGGTATAGCCCAAGATTTGCTGAGTTACCTTTCTGAATAGTAATGCCAAGGAAAAATTACGTATGAGACATGTAATTATGAGACATGTAATGAGACAATTTCAACCCCAAAATGTGTTAAGGCAGGGAAAATGAATAATAATTTGTTGCCCAAAACCTCAAACCGAAGAAAATATTTGAGTATTTGTCTTCAGTCCAATTACTGCTTACCCACATAAACTCAACCTCTACTACTTTGTCACTTTTTATTTTGTATGTTCCTTTTGATTCCAGTCTCCAAATCCTGGAAGTCTTAGGATCAGTGAGAGAATAGCAGTGAAGTGGTAGAAAAGCCTTTTAGAAACAAATACTTGGCCAACAGACATGTCTATTTGCTTATTCTTTTTCCATTAGGTTGAAATAGCAGGACTTAGTTGGGTGCAATGGACTGAAGAGAGATGCTGGGTCTTTCTGGAACTTTTAATTTATTTCTGCACAGATAATGCATTTTTACTGATTTTTCACCTTTCCTCCATAGTGTTTGTGTGTGTGCGTGTGTGTCTGTGTGTGTGTTTGTGTGTGTGCGTCTTTTTGTGTGTGTCACATCTGCCAGATGTGACAATGCTCAGGGATTACTCCTGACTCTGCACTCAGGAATTATTTCTGGCTGTCCCCGGGGACCAAATGGGATGCTGGGGATAGAATCTGGCTTATCTGAGTACTTTATCTCCGGATGCTCCCATCCTACTTTATCTTGCACTTTTTTTTTGACTTTTTTTATAACTTATTATCCTTATTCCTATATAAGTAGACACATGGAGAGTAGTGTAAATTTAAGCTTTAAACTCCATCCTTAATACTTACCTGGCTAAAGTAAGAAGAAGGGTTCAGAATTCTAGGCAAGGCCCCAGGAACTGAAATATGTATTCGCCATTGTTACTATGAGAAATTTCTTTTGTTGGATTTCTTTGACTCCAGGATTGCTTCTTCTTTGTGTGCATCTGTAATTCTACACAGTACCAAAGAGGTATTTTTGAGACCTCAGAAAATTCACCATCTTTAAAAAATCAGTTTATTCTCAACTTTCTTGCTGAATTTCAGGGTCATGATTATTGCTTTGCTTAAAATTGAAAGAAGAAGTCTCAGACTCTGGCTCAGACCCTGGACAGGACTCTTGCATTCATGATTATAAACAGTAAAGTAGACAAGGTTAAAAGGATTACTTTTAAAATTTGACTTTAAATTCTAACCAGAAGATTAGAACTGTGGTCTCAAAAGTCTTTGCCATTCTAGTGAGATTCATAATCCCAAATATCTATATAAAAATTGTTAAAGCTAAAAATGTATGTTTTATTGCTAGTATTTTTTTAAGGCAGCTTTCTTTAGTGATATATCAACCTTAAATACTTCACATAACTTTAAGACAACCCAACCGCATAATTATAGGGAACAAAACAGAGAATTTTGACAAATTTCAAGATGTAGGCCAAATTTTGATTTTAAAATAGCACTTTAGGATTGAATTTTTATTCTTTCTCATGTTTCTCAACCTATTCATAAGGGAATCATTAAAACTTCTAACTTTTCAAATGGGATTTGGCATATTCCTTCAAACTATTTTTTACAGTGTTGCCACACATTTTCTAATTTAGCATATTTTATGCTTCACATATACATGAGACTATATTGGGAGACCAATGTCCTTTGGGTTGGAGCGATTTGTCTTGCAAGCAGCCAACATGGCCGACCTGGGTTTGATTCCTCCACCCCTCTCGGAGAGCCTGGCAAGCTACCGAGAGTATCTCGCCCACGTGGCAAAGCCTGGCAAGCTACTCGTGGTGTATTTGATATGCCAAACACAGTAACGATTGTCACAATGGAGACGTTACTGGGCCCGCTCGAGCAAATCGATGAACAACGGAAGTACAGTGACAATGTCCTTTAAATTAAGACTAGTTTTTAAATGTTCTACTTATTTAGTATAATTTTTTTATCATGTAGTGATTAAGTTTTTGTATATATTCTCTGTATCATCAACCAATAGTACAGTGTAGTGGATGAAAAAATTATACCAATTGTTTTATTTCTCCAAAGTAAACATGGCATATTCTACAACAGAAAAATTTAGAGAAAAAAGATATAAAGATATTTACTTAGAACATTGATATAATAGTCTATTGGTTTATAGAAACAAAAGAAGCTCTTCATAAAGTTATTTGGATATTGTATTTTAGAGCATGTATTTAATATTATATTACATATAACATATATCCATTTAGATGATTAATGTGAATGCTTTTAAATGTTTATATCAAATATACACACAGATATAAATTATTGATAACCATCAGAAATAATGTCAAACCCTTATGATAAATTATAATTTTTTAAGTATCCACTCTGAATTGGCATAATATTGTTAGGACTTGTAATCCATCTATGCAGAAAATAATTGACTTCTGCAATATTGGACCTATATTCTGGCGGGCATAAAATATTCATATGAATATTCATGATAAGTAAACTAAATAGCATGCTAGAATTCAAAATTGTTATAAACTGAAACAAGTTAAGGATGTATAGTTTATGTGGTGTGAATTCTTGAAAAAGTAGTCTAAGAGGACCTTGCTATGAAAAGGACATTTGTAGGTTGGAGAGACAGTACAGGAGGTATGTGCTTGCTTACATGAACCCACAAGGGTTTGCTCTCCAGAACTCCATTTGTTTCCCCTCCTGCCAGGAGTATTCCCTGGGCACCACTGGAAGGGTTGAGTACCCCAACCCCCTTCCAAATAAAGATGATATTTGTAAGACACTTGAAGAAGATTCAGTGTGAGCTATATAGATACATTAAAGGTGATGAGTTTGGACAGAAAGAAAAGAAAATGTAAATTTCTGACATTGATTTTCTATAGGAGTATTATGGAGGAAACAGTAGATGGAGAGGCCTAAACAAAGTAGAAAGATGGCAAGTAACTGATCCAAAACATACCGTGGCTTGCAGTTTATGATAACATTGTAGACTTATAGTTTAAACAAAATACAGAATCATTAAAAGGATTTGAGGAGGGGAGTTCTATGTTTATATGTTGGGATGACCACATTCTGTTGAGACTAGATAAGGTTGACATGTAAGAATAAAAGCGGAGGCTGGCTGATTAGTCTGGATCTAGACAGCACAATCTACATAGGTCAAACAGTGGAGGCAAGGGAGATGC
>JAOXYA010080825.1:0-11335 GCA_028565675.1 Sorex palustris
AATGGGAGCTCAATTTCTAATTTTTTGAGAATCATCCATACTGTTTTCCAAATCATCCATACTGTTTCCATTGTATAATTGAACCATTCGGCATTCCCACCAGCAGTGAAGGAGGGTCCCTTTCTTGCTACATCCATGCCAACACAGGTTGCTTTTGTTCTTGTGGGTGTGGGCCAGTCTCTGTGGTGTGAATCTCTTATAGATAGCATCTAGGTTGTGAGAGTGTGTGTGTGTGTGTGTGTGTGTGTGTGTGTTTGGGGGGTGGGCCACACCCGGCTGTGCTCAGGGCTTACTCTTGCCTTGGGACACAGGGGATCACTTAGTACCTGGGTTCAAACTGGGTTGGGTCATGAGCAAGCTAAGCACGCTCCCACACCCCCCACTATCTCTCCTGCCCATAGGTGGGTCATTTTAAAAACAATTATGCGAATATACCTTTTGACTAAAGAGTTTAAAATAATTACTGATAAGGAGGACTCAGTTGTATTATTTTGATACTTATTTTCTGTATGTTTTAGAGCTTTTTTGTGTTTTTTGTTGCCTTGGGCCATACCTAGCATTTTTTTAGGGGCTATTCAGTCTTGGTACTCACAACTTACTCCCTGCAGTGCTCAGGGAAGCATGTGGTGCCAGGAAGGGAACCCAAGCTGTAGCACCAGCCTGTTGGGCTATTCCCCAGCCCTGCTTGTAGCTTTTCCCTTTCCCATACGCTATTTCCTTAATTCTTTTGTGTGTTTTTTTATCTCTTATAGCAAAATGTTTTAATTCCCTTCTTATTTCCTTTCTTGTATGGTCTGTATCTATTTTCTTTGTGGTTACCATGGAGATTACATCGAATGTTCTAAAGTTATAGAACTCTAACTTTAATTTATACCAGCTGAGCTTCACTAACATATGAAACTCTCTTTTACAGTTTCATCCCCACCACTTGAGTGCATTTTGTACGCTGTGTGTTTACACCATAAACTAATAATTGGGTTTTAATGTATCTGTCTCTTATGTTATACCAACATATAAAGCCATAAACCAAAGCTGCACTATTTTTAGACTAATAATAGCTTTATTAAATGCATTAGCCTCTTAGATCATATAGAAAAAAAAGAAGATGGAATTATAAGCAACTGCTGCAATAAAATTAACTTTTACTTTTCTCCAAATGTTTACCTTTACTAGATCTAGATCTATTTATCTGTCTGTGTGTCTGCCTATCTACCATATAGCTATCAATATTTGATATTGCTGGATCTGTGCTCAGAGGTGAATCCTGGCAGGGCTTGGAGGACCATGAATGGTGAGAGGAACTGAACTGTGATGAGCTGCATGCAAGACAGGTGCTTAACTTAACCCTGTGATATCTCTCCAGTCCTAAATCAATGTTTCTTGACATGGCTTCTAGGTTCTGTTCTTTCCCCCCCCTTTTTTTTCTTTTTGGGTCACACCCAATGATGCTCAAGGGTTACTCCTGGCTCTACACTCAGGAATTACTCCTGGTGGTGCTCAGGGGACCATATGGGATGCTGGGATTCGAACCTGGGTCAGCCACGTGCAAGGCAAAAGCCCTACCTGCTGTGCTATGGCTCCAGCCCCTGTTCTTTCCCTTTAAATGAGAAGGTTCCATTTACACACAGATCCACTGATAACAAGTTTCCTCAGCATTTGCCTCTTTAATTTCTTCCACATTCCTGAAGGACAGTTTTACAAATTACAGGACTTTTAATTGATCCATTTCTCCTTTTAGAAATTGCAAAAGAAGAAACTATTGCCTTTTTGTCCCCAAAGTTTCTGATGAGAAATGTGCTGACAGTCTCATAGAGGATCCTAGTATGTGACTTCGTTTTTCCTCAGGGGTTTTCAAATCATGCTGTCTTGTGTCTTTGCTTTTTTTTTTTTTTTTTAAGGATCACACCTCAAAAACTCTTTCTTTCTGAGACTTCCACTGTGTCCAGTGCTCTGAGTGACTGCAATCTATAGATCCCTGAGGTTCAGGTTCCTCAAAATGCTCTCTAGTCTCTGGATTTGATCATTTTAATTGTAACACCTCCAAGTTAACTCAGTCTTTGGCTTACTCAAATCTGTCTTCAAATCTCTCCAGTGATTTTTAAAATTTTAGTGACTTAATTTTCAGCTCTAGAATTTGCTTTCTCTTTAGGCTTTCTACTTCTTTAATGACATTCCCATTTGATTCTTATGTGGTTGGTTTGCCTCCCTCAACTTCCTTCACTTCTATGAGACTTTCAGGCGTATGTTTTAACCCCTAGGTTCAGCTGGTTTGCCCGCAATTTCATGGACAGATCCTCTTGGTTCAGTTTTTGCCTTTGAAAGGGTCACACTTCCCTGTTTCTCTGTGCACTTTTTTGTTTGTTTGTTTTCACTGACTGGAGACTAGACATTGGAATCTAAAGTTGTGTGCAAGTTGGATTCTTCTTCCCAAGGTTGCCTTGTGTGTTGGCTTGCTTTGGATGGTTGCAGGCTGTCTCTGCACTGATGATCAGCCTGAGGTATAAACTCAAGTTCTTCTCAGGTTTTGGGGTGGGGGGTGGACGAAGCTGTGACTTGCCTTCACCATTCACAGTGGTTTTCTAATTTTAATTGTGTAGAATATGCATTTGCTTTTGAACATCCTGCTCTTTAATGTCCAGCTCCCTCCAAAAAAGGTGGGGGAAAAAGTGAAGGCGATGGGAAGGGAACCAACCTCTTAAGTTCCCTGAAAATCAGTGGGAGGGAGAGTGATGTACCTCCACGGCTGCAAATTTTTATGCCTGCACCTCCAGTCCAGAAGCAGCACCAACCAGAAGTTGAGACAACTATTGCCTGCCCTGTTTCCCATCATGCTCCATGAGCATATTCAAAGGGGTGAGGGGTGGGTAGTGGTCCCATCCAAGAGCTCCAACTGAGCATAAATTAAACCTAATTTCCTTGTATTTTATTGGCAGTGTGTTCTATTGTTTCCCTGAACTCCTTATGCCTCCTTAACAGTTCCATTCTAATTTCCTTATCCAAGAGGTTATACAGTTCATTTTTACTGGTGGGGTACTCTGGATACTGACATTACTCACTAGATTATCTGGTGGGTTTCTGTGCTGCTTTACCATTACTACCTTAAACTTAATTTCTTGTCCAAGATTTTCCCCTGGACACTGTAAGCCTTCGCCAGACTCCAGAGCTACCTTGGATTCTGTCACTGTGATTGCTTTTGTGGGGAGGCAGACTCCTGGGGCTTCCTGCTCACCCATCCTCTCAGAATCCTCTCCCATCCCTGTGACTTTGCTTTCGCCTGCTGGGGGATGATGTCAAGGTGAGGGGCTTATTTCTGTGGGATCACACTTGTGTAGAGAGATGGGAAAAGGGTCTTCCCTCTTTTGGTAAAGGAAGACTGCTAGGCTTGACAATGGTGTGTCCTTAGCCATAACTCTTTCGATGACATGGCTATTCCCTTTGGTCTTTAATTTATCCTGGGGGGACTATGCGGAACTTGGTATATCATAAGACCTCTCCTTATTGGGCTAGAGAGAGAGTACAGTGGGGAAGGTGCTTGTCGGGCATTCTGCCAACTGGGTTTGATGCACGGCATCACTTATGGTCCCATAAGCACTGCCAGGAGTGATCTCAAGCAGAGCCAGAAGAAAGCCTTGGGCACAGCCAGGTGTGGCCCGAACTCCCGCAAATAAAAAGCTCTCATTTTATGCTAGCAGCAGCATAGAATGCAAATAGTTTATCATGAAAGGGGAGAAAGTGTGTGCAGAAAGCAACCTATATTTTCAAACTAGCTCAGCTGGCTTACTGAGGGGAAAGTGTTCCAGGCACTACTGTTGGTGTACTGAATAGCACCACTACCTGTCTTCATGGGAACGGGCTGAGCTACACTGTAGCTGCATTTTGTCTTTCAATATTCAGGTCTTCACCTTCTACTTTTTGCCCCCAAGTGAACTTTTGACTTTGTCTTTCCCAGATCCATACTCCAGAGTAAAACCAAACTCTTAGCAACTTTGTGGAAGAGGCATGCCTGGTGGTGCTTGGGGATTACTCCTGGTTCTGTGCTCAGAGATGACTCCTGGTAAGGATAAGGGATGGAGCCCGGGATGGCTGTGTGTAAGGCAAGTTCCCGACCTCTTTAATCTAGATGCCATCTTTGGGGTTGCCCTGACCACCTCAGGAACACAGCAACTTTCTTCCCTTTCTCATGGACTCTGAGATGCAAGAGACAGTGAGGCACATTTGACACTCTGCAGGGTTTTATCTAGTCTAATACCATGGGGAGAGCTGTCCTACTTATTGGGCCTCTGCTATTAAAATTCCTGCAAAATGGAAGAAGGATGCTCGCCTTTCCCATACGTCTGACCAGTTCTGTGGCTTCCTTCCTGCTAGTGTGGACACAACTTCTGGTTAGAGTAAAGTCAGGCTACTTGCAGGCCAGTGGAAGGCCTGGAGAGCAGTGTGCTGTCAGAGAAAGGTCCTGCTGCTGGCCTGTACCTCTGTAGGTGTGGTGGGATCAGGGAAAAGCTCTTGGGTTTACTACGATCTCACACGATCCCATTGGGTGGACATATTTTCAACTGAACTCCGCTTGTGTCAGCGTTGGTATTACTGGCTGTGTAGACAGCAGAGTGAAGAATACCAGTTACTCTGCCGAACCAGCAGTTGTCTCCATCTAATTTTTATCCAGCACTTACTAAAGACCCCAGACAGAGGCAAAGATCATTTGTGGAAGTTTGGTCTTTCCCATAAGGGGTGATCATGTAACCATACCACCCCACCTTGGGGGAATGAGGGGAAATGAATGGACAATGAGGGTATGCAATTGTGGGGGGCACTTTTTGTTCAGTTAAAGAAGACAGATTTCTGCGGGGGACACAGTAATTTTTTTTCTGTAAAGCGGGTGGTAGGCCGAGTTTGGGAACTTGGGTGGGAAGAAACTTTCAAAGAGCCTAATGAGAGAACCTCAAGACATCCTCTCGACACTGGATAGCAGGAAACAGGCTCCGGCTCAAAGGCGTCTCTGCAAGGCAACACCATCCTCATAGAAGAGCTCGAAGACCAGGGGCCAGGCCTGCCTTTTGCAGAAGCTGCTGGCTTCAGACAGACAACTTCACACACTCAATTACAAGTGACATTCTCTCCAGAGCCAGGCATGTTATGAAAACTGGTTTTCTCCTCCCTCTGCTCTTAATGTGTCATTGAGCAGGGCATGCTTTTAAAAACTAGATGAGACATTTAAAAAAAAATTCTTATAGAAATCAATCCATTAGAGATCAGATAAAAATCTTCAAAAATGGCAAACATAAAAGTCATCCAGGGTTATTATCAGTACTTCCTGATATAACAACCTAGGTTGATTGGTCTAGTCTTCAAAGTTTTCTAAAACACAAAAAATACCAGGGAAGATAAATAATTGCAACTTTGCCAATAGAAGAAGCAACGTGGATTGGTGTTGTCTACATAACAAACACAACAAATGAAGTAGCTCCAGAATGTCTTTAAAATGTCTGATAGCCTGCTAACTGTCCTATGACCTCAGGGGCACACAGACTGAGCTAGAATCTGTCCTTTCCAAGGGACAAATTGTAGCAATCCAATCTTCACCCACAGAAATGCTGCTAATGTCACTTTTATTTGTTTTCTTTAGTTTGGGGGCCACTCCTGGTAGTGCTCTTGGCTTGGTGTTTGGGGACATTCCCAGCATTGCCTGACGAACCACACAGGGCCGGCATCAACCAAAGCCTCCTGCATGCAGAATATGCCCTCTGCCCACTGAGTTCCATCTTCAGCCCAGCACCAACTTCAAAGACAAATATAATTTCAAAATATAAAGGCACAAGTCCATTAAAAACGAGTCACTGTTGTCCTGGAGATATAGTACAGTGGGTATGGCATTTGCCTTGCACGCTGCCAACACAGGTTCAATCCCCAGCATCCCACATGGTCCCCCAAGCACGGCCAGGAGTAATTCCTGAGTACAGAGCCAGGAGTAACCCCTGAGCATCATCAGGTCAGACCCAAAAGGCAAAAACAAACAAACAAAAACCCAAGCGACTGCACACGTGGACCTGATACTACCACAAGCTCTCAGGACGTGGGCTTGGCCCATGTCTTATGGCTTAAAAAAATACCCAATCACACCGCATGGTCAGAAATACTGAAAAGCTGGGCCATAAAGTGACCTGGGTTCCAAGGTTTTGCAAAGGAAACAGAAGTCAACTCTGTAAGTGGCTGAGTGTCTGCTTGCAGGGGTGAGGCTTTGGGCTGCCCTCTTGAGGGTAGTCCCACGTCTCTGGCCCTGAACCACATGTTCCCCTGGGATCTCTGGAAGCCAGTGACTCCAGGTGATCCTTGGAGCCTGGAATCACACCACCAAGGGTGTGGTCCCCGAGCATGGGGCTACCAAACAATGGAAACTACTGTATCACAGTGCTCCATGCCTGAGGACTGTGTATGAATGCAAACTGCATACCAGCCTGCAGTACGACCAACTAATCAAAGTAACAGTCACAAATAAGAAGACAATCTAGCACACATGGTGGTCGAAAGCAGGGGGAGGGTACCTGATGGGGAGCCCTGCAGACTCACCACAGCCCATGCAGGAAAGGAGAGGAGGAGCAAAGCACACGGTGAGCCCAGGGAAATGAAACAGAAAGCGCAAGAGAAGCACAGCCCACCCTTCTTGCCCTAATCCCAAATAATGAATCTTTGAGTCATTCCTTAGTAGGCACTGAGTCCCCGATCAATTTCATCTCTGACATTTACAGTACAGAGGCCTAGGATGAAAACATTCTTTGTGTGAAAACTGCTATTTGTCCATGAATTAACCGTAACCTGGTAAGCGCTGGAAATATTGTGTCTTATTTTAAATAGGGCGGGCCAGTTCTTCTTCCTCCTGTTCTTCCTTCCTCCTTCTCCTCCCTTCCTCACCCAACCTTCTCCTCTTCCTCCTTTTTCTTCTGCCACACCTGGAAGTGCTCAGAGGTCACTCCTGATTCTGTGCTCAGGCTTAGGGGACCATATGTGGTGCTGGGGATGGAACCTGGGTCGAACACATACATGCAAGGCAAGCGACTACCTGTTATACCATCTCTCCAGCCCACAGGCCAGTACTTCTTAAGTCCGAATCCCTTTCCACTATGTGCAAGTAAAAATTACTTTCCCTTGGTGCACTGGTCTCTTTGTCATTCGTCCTTTCACAGACTGGAAAACGGCAGCTTTACTGCCAACTTCTGGTCTAATCCCTTCTATCTCCCTATCCCCAGAATGGGACCAGTCTAACTGTATACTGGCCCGTTGGATCCTGATGGATCTGAAGAAATATTTAATGAGATTAGTCAATAAAAAACAAAAGAGGAACCTTCCTTAATGTATCTTCCAGTTGCCTTCACAGAATATTTACCCAAAGAGAGAAAGAGACAAAGAGAAATGGAAGAAGAGGGAGAGTGGGAGATGGAATGGGGGAGAGAAACCAAGAAATTTATGGCTGTTATAAATAAATAAAGGTGGAGATAAATTCTGAAAGATACACTAATGTTTCTTAGGCTCCTTACTAATACCTATGATTTTTTTAAAAAAAAGTACAGATTCATAACACGCACAAGAATCTGTTTTTCATGCTGGAATTGGTAAGCAGTTGTTCTGAGAAAATGATTGCAACAGTAACTAGCCCTCTGCCTTGAAATAATATTGAACAACACAGACTCTGCTCGGCTCCGGAATATGGCATTCTTCCAAAGAAATAACTGATTCTATCCATTTGGAAGACAAAGGAAATTGGGTTTTCTCCTACCTTGTGATCTTATACAGAGGAGGTAACTTAATTAGACTCAGACTTTCTCATATTGTTGAAGTGTCTGGAGTAAAGTAAGTAAAATTATCATGTTCTCAGAGCGATAGTATAGTGGGTATAGTGGGTAAGGTATTTGCCTTGCACAGGGCTGACCCTGGTTCAATCCCTTGCCCCCATATCATCCCCTGAGCACCACCAGAAGTGATCCCTGAGTTTAGAGTGAGGAGTAACCACTGGGCATGGCTGGATCTGCCCCGCCCTTCAAAAAAAAGGAGTTAAAATATGGGCCAGGAAGTGGCCTTAAGGAACGAGATATACTCAGTTAATTTAAGTATCTTAAGTGACTTAAGATACGAGATATACTCAGTTAATTTTGTGTAAGAATAATACTATAAAAAAGTATGGCTTTTATGGCTGTTATAAATAAATAAAGGTGGAGATAAATTCTGAAAGATGCAAGAGGCTTGCTCAAGCATCTTTTTGAACTAGAAATAGTTTTTTTCTTGAGAAATACTGAAAATAATAAAATCCATTTTAATAAGATTTAAGCAATTGGATGAGATACTAATCACCCAGGCCCAGCCCTCAGGTAATGATCTCAATTCACTGTTGACTTTTAGCTGAAAGGAAACAAAGAAGACTATTGCAAAATACTGATTCCAGCTTTAGGAGAGATGCTAGGAGGAGCTTATATTTATTTGTTGGGGAACTCACTCAGCAATGCTTAGGGTTCACTCCCGGTGGTGTTTAGGGGACCACGCAGTGCCATGATTTACAACATGTATAAAAGCAACTCTTATTCTTGCTTTCTCAAGAACTGATCTACATTCCTGCCCAAATGAAAATCAAAACCCCCAAATTTGATTCAGATGCTCCCATTCACAAAGGACATTACAGGGGGGCCTGAGGCTTTCAAGCACAGGCAGATATACTGTTTTTGGTTCTGTTTTGCCTTTCCCTGGTGTGGGGGCAGGGTGCGGGGTGGGGTAGTGTTATAAGGAAAGTGGAATATGCAGCCTACAAAGAAGAGCAAAGTCCCCCATCTTCCTAAGGGATGGGGACAGTGTCAGGCTGCAGGACTCCCTCCAGAACTGGGAGCCCTTCTGGTCATCCCTGGGCAGGAGACCATCTCCATGTCCTTGTCCTTCACCCTGCCTCTGGCTGGTAATTATCAGCTGTGTCCAGCCACCCCTCTCCCCATCTCTCACTCTACAGACACTCACCGAAGGTCTGTAGACAGTTAATCTTCCTAGTGGGATTATAAACGGAGGCACAGATGGAAGCTAATGGCCTTATTTTTACCCCAAAGGGAACAACTTCCCTCCACCAGTGAGGCTTGTGTTCACCTTTATTCTTCCGCTGTTCTCTGTGACAGATGTGGTGAGCCAGCCACCCTACAGGACACAGGGCTTCACTATTGTCCAACGAGCTCCAGGCTCAGTTCTAAACCTGACAGGGTCTGTGAGCAAAGGGAACTCTCTGAGCTGGCCTGCAATGTACAGTAAGCGCAATCACTTGGTCAGTTGAGTTTAACTCAGAGTTTCTAACTTTCATCTGAAGACAGAAAGCTTCTCGTGCAGGATTGGCATTCCCTGCCCAGAGAGAGGGGGTTTGGATCCCTGACGGAGGAGAGTGACATTAGTGCCTGTTTCTGTATCTATCTCTCTTCCTCCATTCCCAGAAACTTCACACTAAGGAAACCCTTGCTTTGGGACAGCCTGGTTTCACATCCAGTAGAACCAGAATTGTTGAGTATGTGAAAGGGAGAAGAATAGAGTAGATGGGGGAATTTAGGCATTAGCTGGGGACAGTAGCCTGTTCTAAGGACACCTGAGTCCTGAATGCATAGTCCTGGGTTCCGGTTCTAGACCGTGTGCTCTGTAAACTTCATCAACTACGGATAAGGGCCACAGAAGAAGGCTGTATGGTTACCTGTCAGAAATGCTTGAAATGGTACTTTGTTAAACAATGAGTTGCTTAGATAGAGGAATTCCCAGGCCCTGTTCTTAAAAAGAAAACTTGAAGAATGGAAATTTACTTCGTTCTACTTCCTGGATTGATGTTCATCTTCTAATTAAGCTAGTGCTAGGGCTAGGGCTGGAGCGATAGCACAGTGGTAGGGCGTTTGCCTTGCACGCAGCCAACATGGCCGACCCGAGTTCGATTTCTCCGCCCCTCTCGGAGAGCCCGGCAAGCTACCGAGAGTATCTCACCCGCACAGCGGAGCCTGGCAAGCTCCCCATGACGTATTCGATATGCCAGACACAGTAACAACAAAGCCTCCAATGGAGATGTTACTGGGCCCACTCGAGCAAATCAACGAACAACGGGAGGGCCTTTACCTTACATATACAAAACATATGACAAATAGAAAAGATAACACTTTAAAAATACTGCAACTAAAAATTTTTAAGTATTTTTTGGAGATTAGAGATCTGTGCACAACCTCTGTTTAGAGAAATAGGCAGGTATATAGAATGTATTATCAGAACTTGACAGTATTGTTCTGAAAAGCAAAAGAGCAAAGTCAAATAAAACCAAGCTCTATTTCTAGCACAAAAATGTTTATCACTTTAAAGAGTTCTTCCACGGTGTTTTTATAAGGCTTATTTTAGTTCCCGGAGATTAATTATTTCAATTAATGCTTTGTTATATTACTCCTTGGTTTCTTCCTTCCCTCATAAGTGAAATGTCCCATACATGTCTAACAATTCCTCCTAGGTCTTATTTTGTGAATCATCATTTAGTAGCCATAATGACTATTGTCATTATGAAGCCTGCTAAGGTTTCTACATCCCTTAAATCTTAATTGCTTTTTTTTTGGCTAGTAAAGGGAACTAGTCACAGTCAACAGTGCTCAAGCACAACTCCTAGCTTGTGTGAAGGAGCAGGAGGTGCTGGGGATTTAACACAACCTTCTTGTTTGCAAAGCATATGTGCCATCTTCCAGGACCCTCCCCTTGAATTCTAAAACCTCAGATATGCAAATGAGGCTTTATTCAATTTATGTAATGAAAGATACTACCATGAATTACACACAAGATCATTTTTAAGGTTATTAATATTTCTTATTTTAAAAAGGAGAAAAGAAAGCATATCAGATAAGAAAAAAATATTCACAAATTTAAAATATAATTGGTAACATGATGAAATGTGCCTTTTCAGTATTCTTGTTTTCTCCACATATTTTAAGCCACTTTACTTCTTTTGGGTGAGGTGAGTCACACCCGGCAATGCACAGGTATTCCACCTGGTTTGCACTCAGGAATTACTCCTGGCGGTGCTCAGGTGACCATATGGGATGCTGGGAATCGAACCTGGGTCGGCCGTGTGCAAGGCAAATGCCCTACCCGCTGTACTATCACTCAAGCCCCTTTAAGCCACTTTAAATAATACATAATTATATTATTTATTTTTTAGTCTTAGAAGAATAATCTTTCTCTGTTATTTTGTTTGGTTTTGATTTTAGGGATATACCTGAAAGTACTTGGGCATCAAATTTAGGGCTCACACATGAAAATCATACTTCTATATGTTAAGCTGTCTCTTCTGCCCATTCTATACTAT
>JAOXYA010080833.1:0-11335 GCA_028565675.1 Sorex palustris
TAACTTTTGGCCATTTACTTTCTTGATAAACTTTGCCCCAAGTTTTTGGGGTCTGGCCAAAGTCACAGCAGCAATTTTGGGGTATTTGGAAGTCTGAAGGTGCCATTGGACTGCTGATGCACTTCCCTCACAGGTATATATTGACCTGCTGGCAGCACTATACCCCCTTTTTTGGTTTATTTTTGAGTCACAGAAGACAGTGTTCAGGACTTACTCCTGGTTCTGCCCTTAAGGATCATTCCTGGTGTGACTCGGGAGACCATATGTGATGCTGGGTGTGAGTTCAAACTGTGGGTGCCTTTGGTGGCCGAGAACCATTTTCCCAGCCAGCCCACCTGATGGACAAATGAAGGAATGGGGCCACAGGATGGTTGGTAATCAGTGACCCTTTATTTCATCCTCACTTCTCTCTTACTGCATAGTTATATAGAAATCATGAAAGGGGAAGGGGTGCACACAGGTGGGGTTGAACATTACCATGACAATAAACAGATGTAAAACCCTTCCATCAGGGGATGTTCTTCTAGGAGATTAACTCAGGGACAAAATCTCATCTGGGGGTTCAGCACTCTTGATTACTAGGAGATCCACTCAAAGATGGGATTCCATCTAAGGGCATACTGCTTTCTTCTTCTCTTAGCTATTAATACATTTAAACAATCATATTAAATTCATTGTTTAATACGAATTAATATTTCTAGTCATTTTGTACGAACACATTAAGAGATAAAGGGGCGCTCTTTCTGGAGACATCTTGCCATATGTCTCAGACTACAATTCTCAGGCCAGGTTAGTTTTTTCTGCAGGGTCTTTATTCAGTTACTTCTATTTGGGTCATGACAGAGTATGCTCCATGACCGTGCTCTTAACTTACTATATTTTTATGTCACTTATCTTGTCCCTTTTTGATGCCAGGGTAGCTTACGCTTGCTCTAGTTCCATCCAAGTCCCTCAGTGGGACTCTCTTTTTGGGGGTTTTGGGAAGTAAAAGCAACTGAGGCTTAAGTCAGGTAAATATGATGAATTCCCAGGAGTAAATATTATTTGGAGTCAATTAAATTCCATGTTACAAAAGCATAGCATCAACTGTCTTCCCGTGTCTATACAAAAAAGACATTGCTAAACCATGCAAAGGACATAAAGGAAAGAGAAAAGCAATATAGGACTAGGAGTGTCTGATGGAATTGGTTGTGCCTCAGGAGCACTGTGATGGGAGTGATTCAATAAACCTAAGCTCTCTACTGGAGGAGAAGGGCAAACCAATGTTATCTAACAGCTGGGATTGGGGTTGCCTTACTTGTGGTATTATCTCTGCTGCCCAATATCTTTCCTTCTTCCCTAGTCATAAATAGAAACAAATGCTACCCAGTTCACACATCCCTAACCATCACTTCATTCAGTGACTTGGGGATGTATTTGTTACTCTTCTGCTCTGAGCCAAGGGATTTCCCATTCTAGTCTAAGCAATTCTGGGGATATTTATGCGACCGAAAATGAATAGTCTCCCTCATAATTTCATACATCGAAAAAATGGCACATGGGTATGAAGCTACTTGACCTGAACTACTGAAGATGACAGATAGAAAGTGTCTGATGGAATTACCCAGAGCTGTAAGCATGTGTCACCCTGTTTCGTAATACAGTGCTGTCCACTTCACCTGGGAACCTCAGAAGACCCTCAGTTGTGCCCTAGGACCAGAGTGGTTTCCCCTGGGCCCTGCAAGTAAATTTCTGCTGCTGAAGGCACAGTTCTAATTTATATCAACTTTCTCTGCTGAGTCTGTTGGTGTTGATCCATAGATGCCTATGTGGATCAGAATAGCAGTGACAAATGCAATGGCCTTTCTTTTCATACCATTACTCTCTTTTCCTGAGCTTAGGAAGAAAACATGTCCCTTATCTCACTGTAGTCCAAACTGCTCAGTGGGCTCCTCTCACCTCTCCCAGACTTTGACTTTTTTGGTGGGTGGTGTGTTGGAGCTGCCTCTTACTAGTGCCAGTATTGGACACACCTCAAACAACAACATGTTCAGTGATGGCAGGTGGCTTGAGACTGGCCAAGGAGAGAATGTTTACAAAGAGTTCTGCTCCCCAGAAAGGGCTGATGGCATTTCCCTGGCTCCTTCCTGCCCAATGAGGTCTCCCAGGATTTACATTTGGTATCTAGAATTTCAGGATACACGAGATTCCATTTAAATTGTTATACATCTCTGGACCTGATGTATTTGGTTTGTTCATCAATTTATTCATATTTGAGCACATACTATATGCCAGGCACAGTGCTGGGTTCTGGGGATGAACTAGAGTAAATTATAATAAATGCATCATCTTTTTCCCCCTTTTGATATTGAAATATATTAATCAACTTTTCCATTTTAACCCTGGTTGGTATATGATTCAGGGATTCAGGTGCTTATTTGTGACCCTCACTACTAGTTCTAGAACCTCAAAATGAAATTCTGCCTCATTCTCCCCCGACCCCCATCCTGTTAACCATTAACCTTTCTGTCTTTATGGATTCATCTACCCTACTGGACATTTCACATAATGAAATCATTGTTTTTCACATTTTTAATATTTATTTGTTTTTGGGCCATAGCTGGTGATGCTCAGGGGATACTCCTGGCTCTGCACTCAGGAAATACACCTGGCGGTGCTTGGGGGATCATATTGAATGCTAGGGACCAGGTCAGCCGCATTCAATGCAGACACCCTACCCACTGTACTATTGCTTTAGCCCCTTTTCTTTATGCAAGAATTTCTGATTTTGACATTCAGCTTGTCTGGTTTGTTGCCTTTGCTTTTGATGTCATGTTTCAGAATTGATTGCTCAATTCAAGTTTGAGTTATTTTTGCATATGGTGTGATTAGAGGTCATAACATTTATTGAAAAAGTATATACTTTCCTCAAGAAATGTTTATGGTACAGGAGTTGAACCTTGTGTATGGTGTGAGACTGTACTGTGAGGATGGGCCTTAGAATTCCATCCAGGGTCATTTCTATATCAGTACCAGACTGAGTTTTCTGCAACTTTGTAATAAATTTTGAAAGGTGGTAAGTGTGTTTATTTGTGCAAACTCCACCTTTGTTGCTCTTGAAGACAACTGATATTTTTCAGAATCTCTTTAATTTTCATATAAATTTTAGAATCAATTTGGCCATCTTTGAAAAAGGAAAAAAACATACACTTGGAATTTTGATAGAGATTATGTTTGATAGAAATCAATTTAGAGAGTCTTGGGAGCTTAATGAGGTATTTGTACATGAGGACAGGATATCTTTCCTTTGTTTAGGTTGTCTCTAACGTCCTTCAGTGGAGTTATATTGTTTGCAATATACAAACCTTCTACTTGAGTGCAAGAAATTTTAATAAAAAAAATTTCTAGGGATCCCTTTTCTCCTAGACTAAATAGAATTATTCACTTAATTTTATTCTAGCTCTTAATATATGTGCTGTGGGAAAGAGTGCATTTAATTATAGATTATTATCTGTACATGTATAAAAATAGAACTAATTTTTATAAATTAATCTATGACCTGCAACTTTGTCAAACTAATTTATTAGCTCAAATATGAGTTATGTGTGTCCATAGGTTTTCTAAACAAAACACATTGGCACTTGCTAATAGAGATGGTTTTATTCATTTGTTTATAAGCTGGATGCCTTTTATTTTTCTTTATAATTTGCACTAATTTCAGTTCAAAGTAGAATATAAGCCAAGAGAGCAAAGTTCTTTGTATTGTTCTTGATCTTAATGTGAAAACTTTGACTTTTTCACCATGAATAAGAGCTTTTTGTCATCTTTATCAGGTTGTGGAACTTTCTTCCTACTTATGTTTTAAAATTTTAAAAAATTATTTTTGTTTATTGGGGGCCACACCTGGTTGTGTTCAGGGTGTAGATCACACCTGATGGGCTCAGGACACCATATGCAGTGCCAGGGATTGAACCTGGGTTAGCCACATGCAAGGCAAATGCTCTATCTGCTATACTATCCCTCCATCCCATTTCTATTTCTTGTGCAGTTTAATTATCAAATGATGTTTACTTTTGTCAATTTCTTTTTACATTCACTGAGATCATCATGGAGATTTTCTCTTTCTTATATGGGTTTACTACACCAGTTGATTGCTTTTGGTGGGGGGTTATTTTGAGCTGTGCCCAGGACCGACTCCTTTCTCTGTGCTTAGGAATCACTCCAAGTGCTGCTTGTGGGTAAAACTGGGGTCAGTATGTGTAAGGCAAGAATCTCATTCATCTATGCTCTTTCTCTGGGCCAACACCAATTGATTTTTGTATGTTGGACGAACTCTGGGATAAATTCTGTTTAGTAATGTTGTCTGCTTCTTTGATTGCACTGTTACATTCAGTTGTACTTTCTTAGTATTAAAGAGTTTGGCAGCAATATTCATTTGTTTGTTTTGGGGCCATACTTGGTGGTGCTCAAGGGCTTACTCCTAGCTCTGTGCTCAGGGACCACTTCAGGGGCACTGAGGGGACTATATGAGATACTAGGGATTGAACTGGGGTTGTCCACAAGCAAGGCAAATGCCCTCCTGCTATACTGTAGCTCTGGTCGCATGCATCAATAGTCTCAAAGAGAACTTTCCCTCTGGTTTTCTTGTGATGACATTAGCAAAACTAGGTATCAGACTAATACTGGCTTCATTTTTTTCTCTTTCTCTTTTAAAAAATTTTTATCAAAATCACCATTATAAACAAAGTTATTCATAGTTGAGTTTTAGACATAATGTTCCAGCACCAATCTCATCACCAGTGTTAACTTTCCTCCACCAATGTTCCCAGGTCACCCCCTCTCCCCACAGCCTGCCATCTTGACAGGCACTTTCTCAGTTTGGTAGTTAAAGGTTGGGTCTCATGAGTTCAGTGTTGTTGACTCTGTGGTTTGAATATTTAATTCTCTCATTCCTTAACATGACCAAAGTACCTGAATCCCCTTGACTCCTGCCCCTATTGCTTCTCATCTGTCTCTCACCCCTTCCTTCATTCCTTCTCCATATACTCTAGGGTCAAGGGTGATCTAGGCATGCCCCTTTTAACTCATTGCATTTCCTCATCCAGTTATTCTGAAAACCACATACAAGTAACATCATCCTGTGCTGCTGCTGCTGCTTCTTCTGGTTTACTTCATTTAACATATCTTCCAGTTCCATTAATGTTGCTTCGAATTGCATCATTTTATCATTTCTTATAGTTGTGTAATACTTGTTTCTTAAAAGACTTTTCAACTGTTCCATACTTTTCTTTTTTTTTGGCAGGAATTTCAGGAGGATTGATTTTAATTATTCTTTCTTTTTTGGTTTTGGGGCCACACCCAGTGTTCCTCGGGGATTGCTTCTGGTTTTAGAGATCATTCCTGGTGGAACTTGGGGAACCATATGGAATGCTGTGGCTGAACCTGGGTTGGCCATGTACAAAGCAAGTGCCCTACCCTCTGTACTATCTCTCTAGCCCTTGTTAATTTTTCTTAAATTACTGATAGAATTTATCATGAAACCATGTAGTTCTTTTCATTATTGGAAGTGTTCTTTTTGTTTTGTTTTGTTTTGGATTTCTGGTTCATTTCTCTCTACTTACTAAAGGCATATTACAGTTTTTTTGTCTTTGAGTCAGTTTGTTTCTACATATTTGTCTATTTCATCTATGTTTATTGATTTAAAATTGATATACAACTGTTAGCTGTCTATGAGGGGTCAAATCAAACATTTCCATGCATCTCCACCCCGTACTGCAAGTGAACAAGTTCATCTGATGCTATTTCATGGATCCTAATTGAAGACATATACTCCTGCCTCAGAGATAAGGAAAATTTATTATTCATGTCAGTAGAATTAACCAGAACATTGGGATTTATCGGTGCCATTTCCCAAGCTCTAATTCTTACAGGGCATAAATATTCAGGTGATGGGCTGGAGAAATAGTACAGGAGGTGTGGCATGGTGGCACTTGTCTTGCACGCAGCTGCGGCCTTTGCAGCCAGGCTGGAATCTCCAACACCACATATGGTTCCCTGAGCACTGCCAGGAATTATTCCTGAGGTCAAAGCCAAGAATAAGAATAACCCCTGAGTACTGCTAGGTGAGCTCCAAGCCGCTCACCCCACCTCCTTCCAACCACTCCCTTTTACCCACCCCTCACCAAATAAAAGCACATGATGAGGACTTCAGCCATAAGTGGAGAACTGTCATTATTCAGAAAATATTCTGATGATAGTGTGGGAAGAGAAGTGACTTAGGACACAGAAACAATGTCATTGGGATTCTGTTATGCACAGAAGTAGAGCTGTAGTTTTCAAAGACAGGAAGAATTGTAGCAAAAGGTCTGAGAGAAAGGGTTGATCAAGTGAAAAACATGGTAGATAGATGACTGGAGAGAGAAATTTTAAATTATTTTGATGGCATGGAGACAAAGGCAATGTTTGGTCACGCCTTCAGTAGTGTGTGCTACACAGTAATATGTTTAGAGATGAGGAAGAGAATTCAAGTGGTAGGGCACATGCCTACCTATACAGGACCCCGAGTTTAGTGCTGGGTACTGCAAGGTTCCCCTGCATCACTGGGTGTGGTGTCTGCACTGCTCACTGGCCCACATCAGGCTAAGCTCTGCTGGGCCCATCCCAAATCCTAAGCATTGTCATATGTGGTCTATAGTGATGATGATGATGATGATGATGATGATGATAAAGTGCTTAATGTCTATAATATGTGTGTATATATAGTGTGTATAAGAACTAAGATGTGTGTGGGTGTCAGGCAGAGCAGAGAGGAAGGAAAGATGGAGCCATATTTTTTAAAATTTTATTTTAATCAAATCAACATGAGATGCAGTTGTTCATATTGTGTTTCACTTGTACAATGTTGTAACACCCATAACTTCACCACTGTATACTTTCTGCCACCAATGTCCCCATTTCACCTCTTGTCCCACTACCCTGCAGCCTGCTTCTATATTGTAGACAACAACCATTTTGCCTTTTTTTCCTTTTAGGTACTGTGCTTTTTGTTTTGTTTTTGGGCCACACCTAGCAATGCTCAGAGTATACTCCTGGCTCTGTGCTCAGGGATCACTCCGGGTGAGGCATGGGAGACCATAAAGAAAGCCGGGAATTGAGCCCAGGTAACCAGCATGCAAGGCAAATGCCCTACCTGCTGTCCTATCACTCTGTACCCCACCTTTTAGGCACTGTGGTTTGTAATGCTGTTATTGAAAGAATATCATGCATATCACTTCACCTCCTTTCAGAAGCACCCAGTTTTTATCCAGAGTGGATCATTTCCTACTGTCATTGTCATAGTGATCCCTTCTTTTTCTCCTGCAACTCCCCTCCCCGGACTTGACCCCTGTGCCTGCCTCCACCTTTCAGACCCATATTCTTTTTTCTTTTTTTTTTTTTAGCTTTTTTTGGGTCACATCCAGTGTTGCACAGGGATTACTCCTGGCTCATGCACTTAGGAATTACTCCTGGTAGTGCTCAGGGTCCATATGGGATGCTGGGAATCGAATTTGGGTTGGCCATGTGCAAGGCAAACTCCCTATCCACTATGTTATGGCTCCAGCTCCTCAGAGCCATATTCTTTTTTTTTTTTTGCTTTTTTTTTTTTGGAGTCACACTTGGCAATGCACAGGGGTTACTCCTGGCTCTGTACTCAGGGAATACTCCTGGTAATGCTCGGGGGACCATATGGGATGCTGGGAATCAAGCCCAGGTCGGCTGCGTGCAAGGCAAATGCCCTACCTGTTGTGCTATTGCTCCAGTCCCCAGAGTCATATTCTTGAGGGAGGCACTTGATATTAGTGTAGAAATGAACAAGGACTGGCAGCTACTAGGAGAGGGGAAAGGAAGTCGGAGAAAGTATGGTGAGCTAATGGTCATAGGACTGAGCTCACATCTAGGTGACACTGATGTGGCTTCATTCATTCTTCCTGGCACCAACTGCTTTATAGCAGAACATCTTGCCCCTTGTTGGCATTGATTCTCCTGGGTGATGGTCAGCCTAGTCCTGCTCCACCAGGATCCCTGAACAAAGTCCTTGCACTCTCAGACTTACTCTGGCTTTACTCTTCCTTCTCAAGTAGGCCAAGTGAGATGGATATGCATTTCATGCTTCTAACTAAATACAAATGAATTAATTGAATAAGGATGTGGCTCTCCCTGAAGCACAGAAGAATGTATCTTGATATGCTTTTGGCTGCCAAGCTTTCAAAACACACCCTGTATTTTTCCTCACTCCTAGGTTCTTCTTGTTTTCATAGATGGTGATAATTAACTTCTTGTGTCATCACTTGTACAAATTAATTCCGTGTATATTTTAAGAAGTATGCTTGCCCTAAAAATTTCCACCAACCTCTTCTACCTTTTAGATAATGACTAGTTTATTGTGTTTTTTGGATTCAGAAACCTGGTTTCAATATTTGAAGATCAGACAGAGACCCAAGAAAAAAGAGACCAATTGTATTCAAATAACAGGAAAAACATAGATTAAAAAAATTGTTTTTCAAGGGGCTGGAGAAATAATACAATGGGGAAAACACTAGTCTTGCATGCAGCTCACCTGGCTTTGATTCCTGACACCACATACGGACCTCTAAGTCCTGGCTGGCATGATCCCTGAACACAAAGTCAGAAGTAAGCGCTGAGCAACACCAGGTGTGACTTCAACAGTCAAAACATATATTTATTCTCTGAACCTCTCAGGAGTTTGTCATTCTAAATAGTGCTGCCTCTCTGGTCTCTCCCTAACCCCATTCTTCTCGAACTCTAAACTAAAGAGTGTTCTGAGATAGTCTGTATAGCAGGAAGCAATGACCAAGTCTGGGCAAAGACCAACCCAATGGGAAAGAGACAAAGGAGGAAGTCTATCCACTCTGCCCTTTGTCCCCTACCTCTTTAGCGCTCCCCTTTAGATGCCACTAAGAAAGAGCAGGGGGTTTGCTCTCTGAAGTATTCCCAATGTCTTTCCACTCACAAAATCAGTGCCTGAGAACCACCCAACTTTTGGATTTCTGACCTCGAACTTGTACAAGGGAACTGTGACTGAGTAAGAATCAATTGCGCAGTGGAAAATGTACAGGAAACTATTCCCAAGACCCGCCCCTGGCAGGGAGCTTTGTCTGATTCTACTGAAGGCAGACGAGGGCGGGGATGGTTTTCCAGAGTTGATCTGATCCTGGCAGGACAACTTAACCACAGAGGATCCCCGGTTTCTGGGGAAATGACTGTCTTTGCTCCCCGAGTTGCAGCCTTCTTTGCTTGCCCAGTCAGCAGCAGCTGTTCTTGGTCCGCAGCAGTGGCTTGTGAAACAGAGGACACAGTTCTTCCCCAGCGCCCCCCCCCCCCAATCACAGGGGAGTTTATGAGTGGGTAGACGTTTTTCCAGAGAAGAATAATTTCCTTTCCTTTATTCAAAACAGAGAGAGCAAGCCGATTAACGACTCCTACTCATGTAGTGACAGAAGCAATCCCATCCGGTGTGCGCCCCTCACTGAGGGCTGTGAACCCTCGTCCCAGGTGCTCAGTTAGACTCTGGTCATCTTTCTGAAAAGTTGTCCTTCCCTCTGGTCAGAGGCCTTTTGGGGACACTTGACTCCTTGTGTTAAGAACACAATAACCTCGAAATGATTGTTTGGAAATGGTCTGACTAGGAATTTCTGAACAGGAATACTCTATTCCTACAACTCCCTGCAAACTGGCAACTTCAGTTCAATGAACTCAAAAAATCTCTTTGAATGTTATTTGCTATTTTTAGGGGACAGACCGTGGTATAATACCTTGGAATAGTCTTTCTGTCCCAAAACTCGTGGAAGCTGTGTTTAGACTTGAATTCTGTCTCCTGTAAGATTTTACTGGGAAAGTCATACTATTATAAGTACTCTATTAAGTTTTTCTGAGGTTTTTTTGGTCCTTTTATTATCTTTCGGAAATGACCAAACAGCTTTATATTACATCCTTGTAAAAACAATTCCCCCTTAAACAGGCCCTCGGTTTTCTGTGCTTCAGGCCTTTTAAAGGGAGGTGAATGGGTATTTTTAGTTCAGTAACCTACATAGGATTGAACCCTGGACACAAACTGAGGTCTCATGTGATCTCTTAGAAAGGGATCTCAGTTTTCCTCCTTCTTCCAAACCCTACGTTGGCTGCTGCTCAGACAGTTACTTGTCTGGATCTCAGAGTTCTTTCCTGATTGTGGTTGACCATACCCAAGATGGTGACTGATTTGGTCCATTTGTATTTCAGATTTGCTTTCTGAACGATGCTAAGAAATGCTCTTTCTAATGAACCACAGGGAAAAATAGGAAGGTGTATCTATTTCAGAGGAAAAACCAGACTTAACTCTACCTGTCTCCCACTACTTCTTTATTGGATAGGAAGGGTGGCATGTCTAAGAACCCAAGAGAAGATGAATTTGAGCAGAGAAAGTTCTTCATCAATGATGAATCAGTCATGCAGCTCCAAGAAAGTGGACAAGAAGAACAACAACAACAAAAATGAATCCTAGAAAAGCCGGAGGAAAGGGCAAATAGCTGTCATTAAGAATTAATCAATTAGAAGTAAGAAGGATAGAACTATTAAATAGACACGTCACTGTTTATTTTTATAACAAAACCCAATGATAAGAATATTCAGTTAAGAAATTGGTTCATTTAATCAAGAACAAAAATGCCCAAATACATGCATAAAATAAGAAGTGTGAAATTGCCACTAAGAGGGTATGAAATTGTGTATGAGCAGATTAATTTACATGAGTACTTGTGTGAAAAATTCCTTTGCTAGGAAAATATAGATTATCAAAGTCAACTCAAGAATTGTAAACTGACTACACCTACAATTATAAAATTGATCAAGAAAAACTATAAAAAAAACTTAACCCATACCCAGGGCTGGAGCAATAGCACAGCAGGTAGGGCATTTGCCTTGCACGCAGCCAACCCGTGTTCAATTCCCAGCATCCCATGTGAGCACTGCCAGGGGTAATTCCTGAGTGCAGAGCCAGAAGTAACCCCTGTGCATTGCCAAGTGTGACTCAACAAGCCAAAAAATAAAAAATTTAACCCATACCATTTTAGAGTATTTTTTAAACCTTTTAACCAACAAATAAACCCTGCATTATTTCTAGATTTTGGTTTGCAGGATTTTCTGCCTCCTTTCACTTCTTTCCTCTCTTTTCTCCTCTCTCTCCCCACTCCTCCCCTTTTCCTCTCTTTCTTTTCTCCCCAATTACTTTCTCTCCACCCATAAAACATATCACTCTCACAAATATTACTGATGTATTTCTGTATAGAAGAATTTGAAATACAGTTTAAGAAGTAGTAAT